>JAXIVJ010008467.1:0-55482 GCA_036785665.1 Chirona hameri
CCCAGATTTCATTAAAATCGTGAATATGTAGAGATTTAATTATAATCGAGCTAGAATCATAAATGAGCTTAAAAATATGCAAAATGGGTGCCAAATTTGATATCAGAGTTACACAATGTCATAGAAACTACCAGAGTCCAAAAATGTTATGTCAGGTCATCGGAAGTCTGTGACATCGGTTGACCTGAGGAAGTGCATGACCCCAGGGGAACATATAATGATGTAAAATGGATTCCAAATTTGAATCAGCGTCACAAAATGTCCTAGAAACTGCCAGAGGCCAAAAAAGTCATAACAGGTCATCGGAGGTCAATGACCTCGGTTAACATCTGAAAAGATCATCTCAGGTCACAATATCAGTAGACACCACAAATGTGTACCTGTACATACGCTTCTGAGCAACAAACACTTGAAAACTGCACAAGTTACAAGCATCAATACTACGGGACGCCAGCCTGACATGACATTGAGAAATAGGTCATAGGTCACGGATCATGGGAAGTCGAAGTTTCAAGTTTTTCGAATATGTGTGAAATTGTTCAAAATTAGGGCATAGTAGTATAATAAATTAGTATAGTAAATTAGTAGTATAGCGTAGCGCAAAAATAAATATATTTTCGTGCGCCATTTGATAAAGTTTTGCAAATTTCACAACAGTTAGGCAATTGTATGAAGTGTTTTTCTTTTAATGTGGAGGCAAGCTGGATTTTGCCCATGAGGCACGTTCCGGGCCCAGAAAGCGCAAGGTACCTCCATGTTTGGAGCATGAAATAACGTGAAATATGTCCGTGATATGTAACGTGAAATATGTAAATATGTATATGTAACGTGAAATATGTCCTGCTGTTCTTGTTATATGTAAGGTAGAACATTTTGGAGTGTTGGGACTTCTGCTGAAAAATGACTTGACCTTGGCACATGAGGGTGTGAACTGAAACCTGGTGGGACCGCTGCTGGCAGGGGCGTGGGAACTACTTTGCAGTTGGGGGGGGCGAACTTTTTGTCAATACTACGACCAAAATTAAGACTGAGGAGAAGCAACGTGTGCCGCTCTTTTCCATGCCCAATACTGCTTATTGCCAATAGTATGTTCCATATTTAAGGACATGGGTATCAATGTCATATATGGAAATGGGCGCTTAACAAGCAACACAAAAAAAAACTAGAGAAAGCTTGTAAACATGAAGGAGCGACACTGGTACTAGGGTCCCAAAAAGCCGGAGAAGCTGTACTGGAGTCACTGTGCCTGAATCCAGAACCGGCGGGCTTGACTGACTCCCGAGCCTGAGGTAGCTGGTGAGGTGATGTGCCGGGCTCGCACCAAGTTGACCATGGCTAAATCATGCATTTAGCATACATTTGGTGCGAGTACCATACTAGGCTTCAACCGAGTTATGTTATGTCGTGTTTTACGGTGTAATGATCAATGTTTCAGGTACGTTTTTATGAATTTATCGTTATACGGTCGTGCTCAACCAAGTGAGCTGGCAAACCAGTGCATTTAACCCTCGCCCTACGAGAGCTTTTTCACCTTCGCCCTACGGGGGGGGGGCTGACAGCCCCCCCCCCCCTGTTACCTTCCAAACCAAGCAACCTAGAGAAATGCGGTAAGAACCAGAATGTTGCCTGTCATGAGAGGAATCTAACAGAATGCAATTTTTAGTTTTCAGATCAACGGGTGACCTTCCAGGTAAAGTGAATGGCCTCGGATTTACCACGTCCAGAACAGCGATTTTGCTCTTCAGAAAACCTTAAAATTAGAAATTGATAAATGTAAATAAAGAGGCATGTTCCTAGACCAGCTTTGGCTCAGAAATACAAAAAAGGTAATAATTTGTTCGTATCTTGTCCAAAAATGTCATTTTTGTATTAAATGACTACATCAGTTTCTTACACTTAGGAAGCCATCACTCAGTCAAAAGTAAAGATATTGCTTTGCAATTTGGTATGGGTATTGCCCATACTCAGTTCTCTCACATATATTCCGATGTTTTTAATAACTTTGAAAATTTTGATTTTGTGGGGATTTTTTTTTTTTAATATTTATTTTAGGAGTCAAAAACCCAAAATTTTGCAAATCAAAGATTTGCATTTAAAAGATAATGCCATTTTGCATCTTTGATAAATTTGGTTTGCAATTTGCTTTAAAACTCTGTTTTCTACGATTTGTGAAATATTTCTCATTTTTGTACCAACATGACGTCATCAAAACATTATTATCTCCCAAACTACTCCACCAATTTCAATTACATTTATACAGCCTACGTATAGTTGTTGTAAACTCAGCTACCAAAAATTTCAGCAAGGTGCACCCTATGTGTCAAACGTTATTCAAGAAAAACCTCAGGGAGGGGCTGTCAGGCCCGGGTGCCGGACGAAAAGTCGAATGGCAAAAAGTAAACGGATGTTAAGTAAAGGGACATTTAGTCAATAGTAAAAAGTAAAAAGTCCTAAAAGTCGGCGGGCAAAAATTCGACGTGGAAAAAAGTCAACGGTGAAAAAGGCAAACGGAGAAAAGTCAATTGACGAAAAGTCAGCAGGGTAAAAAGTCAACTGTCAAAAAGTCGACATGGAAAAAAGTCGACGGACCAAAAGTCAAACGGATAAAAAGTCAAATGACAAAAAGTCAACAGGGCAAAAAGTCAACAGTTCAAAAGTCGACATGGAAAAAAGTCGACGGACCAAAAGTCAAACGGATAAAAAGTAAAGTGACAAAAAGTCAACAAGGTAAAAAGTCAACAGACGAAAAGGCAAAAGGGTAAAAAGTCAAAAGATAAAAAGTAAACGGACGGAAAGTCAAGGGGTAAAAAGTCGACGTCCCTAAAAGTCAAAAGACGAAAAGTCGAAATGGCAAAAGGTCGAAGGATAAAAAGTAGAAATGGTAAAAAGTCAACGTCGCTAAAAGTCAAAAGATGAAAAGTAGAAATGGTAAAAAGTCAACGCCGCCAAAAGTCGAAAGATGAAAATTAAAAAAACGTAAAAAGTCGAGATGGAAAAAAATAAATACGTAAAAAGTCAAATAGCAAAAAGTCGACGTCGATTAAAGTCGAAAGATGAAGAGTAAAAAGGTAAAAAGTCGAAATGGCAAAAAGTCAATGACGATAATCAGTTCATTTGGCCCATTCAATTTTCGTCTCTTGACTTCCCGTTCATTCCATTCTTTTCTTTGGACTATCCGACTATTAACCCGCCATTGACTGGGGGAGGGGGCGTGTTTACCCCCCCCCCCCCTGATGAACTTTCGTAATAACTCAGAAACCAATAGGGCTATCAACGTGAAACTTTGGGTACCTTCTTCGAAATCACGTTTACGTCTTCTTGGAAAAAATAAAGAAATTCGTCGATTTTTGTTCTCGGTTATAGCGAATTTAGTGACGTCACTACACACGAATTTTACACTAAAATCAGCTAAAATGTAACAGACCGTACAAATGCCATATTTTAAGCAAAATGAAATCCAAAAACGTCAAAAGATAGTAAATCGCAATGGATACGAAATAGCTATCTTAGATTTTCGAGCATTTTGGTTTTTGGCCCAAAAATGCAAAAAAAAGTATTTTTGGGGGAAAACCCCCCAAATCAAATTTTTAAAAGATATTCAAAAAGCCGGAATATATGTCAGAGAACCACATATGGGAAACTATCATACCAAATTTCAGAATGATATCATCATGTTCTACTGACTTATGGCATATAAAGTATTGGTAACTCATGACGTCTCCTGATCCGGCGCTCCTCACTCGCAGCTGGTCGCTGCCGAACTAAAGCTTGTTATTGCAATCAGCACTTCACATGACCGGACACCGTGTCGGGGACGGGTGATACCGGAGATGGCTGCAAGTTACCGGGAGCCAACTCAGCGCAGCGGAGAGAGCAATAGCGGTGATAGGTATTTACTTCCGGTGGAGTTTAAACGCCATGCAATGAAGATATCATTTCTTTTTAGAGCGGTAACAGCGTAAATAGTTAAACTGATCGTTAGCACATTGCGCATATACCTGCCTCTGCCACTGTGCAGTTGACGAGACGCGACAACGCGCCGCAGCCGACTCGGTCGGTCACACGAACGCCGATTGGCTGAAATCTGATCTGCAGGTGCTCCAATGCCCCAATGGCGAGGATTCCCATGAGGCTCTAGTAACATTTCAATGAACCGGATCGACCTGACCGTACATGGTGGCTGGGGAGGGGGTTACTATGTTAGCATTTTACTCATGCGACTTGTATGCTATGCTAGTGACTTTTATATCTACTTGACTTTTATTTTTTGACTTTTGGCGTGTTGACTTTTTGCCACGTTCACTTTTTACTCATTCGACTTTATGCGATTGACTTTTATCGATTCAACTTGTTACGATTTGACTTTTTGCGAGTTGACTTTTTGCCACGTCGACTCTTCCCATTGACTTTTAGCTATGGGACTTTTTACAATTTGACTTTTGGCGTGTTGACTTTTTGCCATGTTGACTTTTTACCTTTTAGACTTTTTACCTTTTCGACTTTTTACCTTACGACTTTTTATCTTTCGACTTTTTATCTTTCGACTTTTTATCTTTCGACTTTTTATCTTCCGATTTTTGTCTTTCGACTTTTTATCCTCCGACTTTTTATTTTTTGACTTTTATCTATACGACTTTTTACTATTCGACTTTTAGCGTGTTGACTTTTTGCCATGTTGACTTTTTACCTTTTCGACTTTTTATCTTTCGACTTTTATCCATACGACTTTTTACTATTCGACTTTTAGCGTGTTGACTTTTTGCCATGTTGACTTTTTACCTTTTCGACTTTTTATCCTTCGACTTCTATCTATACGACTTTTTACTATTCTACTTTTAGCGTGTTGACTTTTTGCCACGTTGACTTTTTACCTTTTCGACTTTTTATCTTTCGACTTTTAGCGATGTCGACTTTCTACCCCTTGACTTTTCGTCCCTTGACTTTCCGTCCGTTTACTTTTTATCTTTTGACTTTTTACCCTGGAATCGTCAGGACTCCCCCCCCCCCCCACGTGGGGCGAGGGTTAAAACACACGTATCTTTTCAGAGAAAAAGTATAATCTACTTATATATAAGTTAGTTATTTAGTTAGTTATTTTGTTTGTTAATTAACAGTTGACGAATTAAGGTCCATTAACCCTATTTGTAACAGGGGGTGGATTCCGCCCCCCTCCCCTCATGTTTTTCGCAGATATCTTCAGAACGGCTGGGAGCAGGGCCATTCAATTTTCGGACTTTTCATAAAATTGAATACCGCACTTGGGGTCAAAATTTTGAGTTCTTAACCTGAACAGAGGCGGTTCCAGGGCCCAGTTTTGGGTGGGTTCGGAGGCGAAATTTGGCGATAATACGGAAATGCGATCTTCACGGTTTCTTCCTAACTGCATCAAGTATAAATGAGTTACATCGGTTTACGGTGATTGCAACAAGTGCAAATTAGTTAATGTTAATGAAATATCATAAAAATTGCATGGTAGAGGTGGTTTCAGGGGCTTGAAAAGGGGGGGGGGTTTCCAGGAAGTATTCAATGCTTGGCGGGAAGCCAATAGAGCGATGTAAGGGGCATTTATATCTATCAAGATGTAAAAGATAGCTTCTGCTTCCATTATTTGCATAATTTATTACATATAGAATTTCAGAGGCGTGTTCAGGAACATGAAAAGGGGGGTGACTGGCATAGAGATGACGATATGCCAGCGATAACGGCGCAATAGACGTTTATATTATAATGATATATGCACATATGAGGCCAGAAAAGGGAATAAAGTCATTTTTGGCAGAGGCGCGCTCAGAAATGGAAGAAAGGGGTCATATTATTGCAAGGAAACTAAGAGGCATGGGCGTACAATGACATAACATACTGCAGTTTTCGAATGAAACACGCACCACAGGCTACTCTACGAACGATTATAAGATAACAGGCGAGTCCAGGTAGGGTAAAAAGTGGGGGTAAGCAATGTCAATTGAAGTTGTAAGTGAAATAGTCACTGTTGACTAGTTAGTATCATAATAGCGGATAATATACTTTTCAAAATGTCTTGCACCGCCCCAGTTTGGATCCTGGATACGCCTATGATGAAGTGCAACATGCAAAAAGGAAATATCTACGATCAGTAACATATTTAGAGTGCTTGGTAGCAACTTGTCTGCGGTTAATATTTTTTCCCAATTAACCTCCCTTTTTCACTAACTTGGTACCGCCTATGGCAAAGAATATGATGTATAACCGTTTTGTCTAATGTCACAATCACATACCATTTCATTTATCAAAATAAAACAATATAAAAAATGTTTTATTACGCATTTACTTCACCCCCATATTGAGTGACCTGCACACGCCTATGATTTTTTAATTTTCCAACTTCACCGTCATATATCAATTTCCAATTCAATCTCTATCGATTTCTATTAGTTGTGTTCAAATCGGTCGATAAACATGAAAGCTATATCGGATCAAAAATACCACTAAAATGTGTGGTTTTTGCCCCCCTGTTGCCCCCCTATCAAAAATTTAGATTTGTTTTATTATTTAGAAATGTAGATCGTGTTGAGGGGAACCAAACGCCGTTTCATTTTCGAAAATCGGACGGGTAGATCTCGAGATCTCCGGGGGGGGGGGCGGAATCCGCCCCCCCCCCCCCCTGTTACAAATAGGGGTAGCCAGGAGCCTGTTACAAATACGTTTAACACGCGCACTGCCGGGGGTTCGCGTCAACAACGAACTGCTGGGGGGATTTCCGCCCCCCCCCCCTCCCTAAGATTAAAAAAAAAACACGCAACATAGCGACAAGCGGAAAATGTTCGTAGCTCGAGACAATTTCTTTCGAAAGCACTTTGGTCATTTTTAGGTCAGGGCAATATTGAGGTCACCAGAGGTCACCAAAGGTCAAATTCCGGCTATATCCCGGCATTGACTGGGGTCTCAGCAGAACGACATTGACTGGGGGAGGGGGCGTTAAACGCCCTCCTGGTTATCTTCCGAACCAATGATCGCAGTGAGACGCACAAGGCGGCGATCGAAAGCTCTCAATGAGACGAATCTAAATCATGTTCAAAAATGTCAAAGTGATGTCAAATGTCAGGTCACCGTCAGGTCAAAAGTCAAAATCGGCGTATTTTAGTTTATGGGCCATACTTTCCATCCAAAGCCTTCGATTGCGACCAGATTCACCCAAAGTGCTGCAAAATGTATGATACATATCTCGCATCAGCTAAAGTGAGATTGTTGGCCAAGGTCAAGGTCAGGTCACTAAAGGTCAATATGCTCAAAATATCTACGAAAGTCATGCAACACATGTTTTATGAGATATTTTCCACGTATAATTCGACTTTCTTTTACGTGAAGTAAATGTCAATATCAGGTCAAGTTCAGGTCACCGAAGGTCAAAATTTTACATTGTTAAATCTAAACAAAAAGGCATGTTGCTAGACCAGTTTTGGCTCAGAAATACAGTGGTGGCATTTATTTGTTTGTATCTAGTCAATAAAAGTCAACGAACGCAATTTCAAAATATGACGTCATGAGTTACCCATACTTTAGATTTCATAAGACATCTGCCATATTCTTACATATATACATGTCTGACATATTTCATAGTCAGACACCTTGAGGAAAACAACCCTCATTTGATAAAAATAAGACTCATAAAGGGAAAATAAGCATTCAATGTCTGGGGGATGAATCAGGCTATCCGATCCTGTTTTCAGAATCTGACATTTAACTTTCGATAATCCGTGAGAAATCCCCGTGTTTACCTAGAAATGTAATCATTAGCCTGGTCAACTAATGACCAGGCTAATGGGGGCCTGTCTAACTAATGGGGGGCCTGTCAGCCCCCCCCCCCCCGTGGGGCGAAGGTGAAAAAAGCTCCCGTAGGACGAGGGTTAAATGACTGTACCTTAGTGTTATATTGAAAATATGCAAGCCATAAAAGCAAATTCCTTATTATTGTATACTGGTATACTCGTATTCCAGAATAGTGGTGAGAATTTCAATTGATCAATATTTATTCACTTCACTGATATTTTGATTATGTGTTGGCGGAATATAACACAAATAAGCTTATATTTTTGACTACCGTTGAAAGTCATTGCCTACAGTCAAGGATGAAAAATGGTCCCAAGGATGAAAAAGCAGACCTTTTCATTACCTGTGATTTTCCAGGTAATGTTACCAAAAAATGCAAACTGCATTTCAGTGTAACAGCCATACGTGTGCAAACGCCACATTTCCTCGCATACTGAGTAGGATCGCATATGGTTTAGATGTTCACAAAGATTTAGAACTGCAGAGTCACTTGACCTGGTCTGGTGACCTAACCTCAGATGACCCGAGGTTATTTTTTCTTTCCAAGTTTCCGCAATTGATGTGCTGACAGGTGTACGAAAACCCGGCGGCGCGCGTTTTTTCGCTATCTTTGAAAAACCTGAGGGGGGGGGCGGAAATTACCCCCCCCCCCTGCAGTGCGGGAGTTAACCCCCAAACAGCAACAAAATCAGCAACAAAATCAGCCGCATATTTCAAACCAGCTCGTGTAGGAGCATAGGTGAGCTCTCTAAATACTATAGCTGAGCACAATCAGTAAATTGTGTAACACACTAGGATAAACGGCGCAATATCAATTGCTGAAAAAGCGAAAGTGCCCTGCTAAAAGAAGCTCCAGCAGCGGTGCCACCAGGTTTCAGTTCACGCCCTCATGTGCTAAGGTCAAGTCATTTGTCAGCTAGAAGGCCCAATACTCCAAAATGTTCTACCTTACATACAACAAGAACAGCAGGGCATATTTCACGTTACTAGCATGCTCCAAAAAATGGAGGTACTTCGCGCTTTCTGGGCCCAGCACGTGCCTCATGGGCAAAAACCAGTTTGCCTCCACATCAACAAATTCACTTCATACAATTGCCTAACTGTTGTGAAATTTTCAAAACAGTATCAAATGGCGCACGAAATGTTCGCTACGCCGCTTTACTAGGTACTGATAGTTTCATCGCAATGAAGATAGAGAAGTAAAACAGACATCAATGTGTTTGTCTCGTCGAGACACGTCTTCCCATTTGCAATATGTCCTACTTGGGTCACCACTTGACCTTGACCTGAGGTCAAATTTGTATGTTAGCTTAACAAGATCACTAGTGGATCTGGGATCCCAGTGGATCCCTCGATTAAATTTGGCAACGGATCTAGGATCCCACAGGATCCCATGATAAACAATGAAAATGGATCTCTGATCCTAACGGATCTCGGATCAGACATATATTAAGCCATAATTATAGTATTTCTCGACAAAATATAACTAAATGCATACACCCATGCCAGTTTCATTTACAACGAATTGAAAGTACTGACAATTACTTAAAATATGGGTTATAAAAATACACTTCTGTATAATGGCGGATCTGGGATCCCAGCGGATCCCAATGCAATATGGTGCCTGCGATCTCGGATCCCGGCGGATCTGTCGACCAATGTTGAAGGCGGATCTATGATCGCAGTGGATCAATCGACAAATTGTGAGGGTGGATCTATGATCCCGGTGGATCCGGGATCCATATCCCAGAGATCAGATCCCGGGATCCGTTTTCGGGATCCGAGCACATGTCTGCTAGGTACATCATTCGAAGCACCTTGAAAGATAAACACAATGGCGTAAACAGTTTTCCGTTATCTTTTTTAAATACAAAATTATAGCGAAAAATGATTTAGCAAAAAAATATATTTTTCCTTTTTCGACCTCCGGAGCCTCAAATAGAGCCTGAGATGGAGCTTGAGATCAAATTTGAGGACACCTTACCGATTGAAAATATAACTGGCTGGCGTTTGCTTTTCCGTTTGTTTCTAACTAGCGTTTTTCTGAGAGTTTTGTGAATTTCTGGAGCGATGTCCTAAAACAGGAAAAAACTGGAAAATTTGACCTTTTACCCGCGAGTTACTGGGGTATATTTCATAACGCGACTTACTGGGGGGGGGCTAATTTTTGCCCCCCCCCCCCCCCTCTGATCTCCGGAACTACTGGACCGAATGTAAAAATTCAAACGGCATTCCATAGCCCTGGGAAATTTATTGAGGGAAACATAATATTGTTGACCTCGGAGTCACCGATGACGTCACAGGTCAGGTAAAGTACAAAATGTTTGACCGTGTCAAAAGGTTTCGATGGATGGAATTGTCGCGCAAAAGTGCGATATTAAACGCATAAGCTGTCGATAAATCGGTATGATTCGTGTGTCTGACACTTCCAAGTACCTTTCTAAGCTGCTTATTACCTTGGGTCAGGTCAAGGTCATCCGAGGTCACGAGTTTGAACTGCAGATTACGGTCATTAGGCGTGTTAACCCTATTTGCAACAGGCTCCTGGCTACCCCTATTTGTAACAGGGGGGCGGATTCCGCCCCCCCCCCCCCCCCCGGAGATCTCGAGATCTACCCGTCCGATTTTCAAAAATGAAACGTTGTTTGGTTCCCCTCAACACGATCTACATTTCTAAATAATAGAAAAGCTAAATTTTGGATAGGGGGGCAACAGGGGAACAAAAACTACAAATTTTAGTGGTATTTTTGATCCAACTGACTTTCATGTTTATCGACCGATTTGAACACAACTAATAGGAATGGATAGAGATTGATTTGGAAATTGATATATGACGGTGACGTTTGCAAATTCAAAAATCATAAGCGTGTGCAGGTCACTCAATATGGGGGTGAAGTAAATGCGTAATCAAACCATTTTGTATGTTTTTTTTATAAATGAAATGGTATTTGATTGTGACATTAGATAAAACAGTTATAAATCATATTTTTGCCATAGGCGCTACCAGGTTAGTGAAAAAGGGAGGTCAAATTGGGAAAAAATATTAACCGCAGACAAGTTGCTACCCAGCACTATAAATATGTTAATGATCGTAGATAGTTCCTTTTGCATGTTGTTTTGCATGTCGCTCTATTGGCTTCCCGCCAAGCATTGAATACTTTCTGGAAACCTCCCTTTTCAAGCCCCTAAAACCGCCTCTGCCATGCAACTTTTATGATATTTCATTAACATGAACTAATTTGCACTTGTTGCAATCACCGTAAACCGATGTAACTCCTTCATACTTGAGGCAGTTAGGAAGAAACCGTGAAGATCGCATTTCCGTATTATCGCGAAATGTCGCATCCGAGCCCACCCAAAACTGTGCCCTGGAACCCCCTCTGTTCAGGTTAAGAACTCAAAATATTGACTCCAAATGCGGTATTCAATTCTATGAAAGTCCCAAAATTTCATGGGCCTGCTCCCAGCCGTTCTGGAGATAGCTGCGAAAAACATGAGGGGGGGCGGAATCCGCCCCCCCCCCCCCCCCTGTTACAAATAGGGTTAACACATGCTTATGGGTTTTCTTTTTGTCTAGAACGCGAAAAATGACCTTAGAACATTGTTTGTTCCATATAAATAGAAGTAAAAAGCAAAAATGGGAATGCGTTTTTATGCATAGTAGTGAGAAGTGGTCGATTTTTGTCATTTAAAGGTCATAACTCAGTTGTTTTTGAAGATATCAAGTTTAAATTTGGTACACATATTCACCGCATACGTCTAAATCACATATATACCGGTTTTGGGATAATTTTGATTTTTTCTTGAAAATTTTGTAAAAACAAATCAAAATCTATTTGCATTTCTCAAAATTTTGAATAAAAAAAAACTCAAAAATCTGAGATTGAAGTTTGATAGCCCGGTTTATTGTCAGTAGTTTGATTTAAGATAATGGAGTTTACCTCACACATCGTAGCTTTGCCATGATTTTCCGAAAACCATTATTTTGCCAAAAAAAACGAAGAACATGACGTAATTATGACGTCATTCCCGGCTGACCTATCATAGCCTCATATTTGTATTTTGGCAACATGTGTAAGATTAATGTGAAAGAAGGTACTGCAAGTTTTGTGACGATACCGGTGTTCTCGTTTAGGAGTTATTTCAAAATAACGGGAGCGGGGGCAAAAAATATCCCCCCCCCCCCAGTATGTTGCAGGCTAATGACCTCTGGAGACCTCAATTGTGACCTGGCCTAAAACAATACTAAAATACTTTCGATAGAACATGTATCAATCTTTCAAATTCCGTTTTCCGCTTTTCGCTATGTAGAGTAGTTTTCGAGATCTTAGGGGGGGGGGGCGGAAATCATCCCCCCGGCAGCTCGTGTTCGGCGCAAAGCCACTGCAGTGCGCGGGTTAACAGCATCCGGAAAATGAAACAGATACAAGTGTTTGACATCCCCCGGTAAAAGCCTATGTCCATTTTTATCCGTATTTTCCTACACAACATTGCAAAGCAGCTTACATACCTGGAGCAGATGGACGTGGACCTGATGTCTTCCGCGGGCGGCTGCTGAGACGTCAGACCAACAGAGCGGCTCTGGAAGTCAGCGTCTCAGATGCGCCACAACCGCACACCCGCCTTTGACCACCTGAGAGTATGAACAAAGTACATGGTATTCCATAGCAACAATTGCTATACCTACTTTTCTGTAATGTCGAAGATAACATAACATAACCACTGTAAGCACATACCCGTGACCGCATGCGGATAAATCGCTAGAGTCTGGTGTATGATATATTTTGGAGTGCTATTATGTAGACGAATTTTGAAGCTACATGTTTGATTGCTTTGTCTACTCATTTCATGGATATCTCTTTCTCAACTTTTGTGTTGTCTTAGAATAAGGCAGCTTCGGTTACCTCGGCTCATTGCGCAACCATGTAATTAACCCGCCATTGGCTGGGGCTGGGGGCGTTTCCCCCCCCCCCCCCCCCCCCTCCCCTCTCCCTGATGAACTTTCTTAATATCTCAAAAACTAATAACGCTATGAACGTCAACCTTCAGGTACCATCTCCTACATCAATTTTAATTTTAGGGCTTATGTGCAAAAATGAAGGACATTTCGTCAACAATTTTCGAGATATAGCGAATTTAGTGACGTCACCACGCACGAGTTGGACACAACAATCAGCTAAACTTTATAAAGCCCGTACAAATGCCATATTTGGATAAAAATGCAATCGAAAACTTCAAAGGATAAACAATGGCAAGGACAACAATCTCGGATTTTCGGAAATTGTCAAACATATTGCAAAAAACGGAAAATATGTTGAAGAAAATACTATGTGGAAAATACCCATGCCAAATTCATAAGCAATATCTTTATTTCTGACTGACTTATGGCTCCCTAAGTATGAGTAACTCGTGACGTCATATTTATAATTACGTTTATTGGCTTTTACCGACCAGATACAAACAAATAAATGCCAGCGCTGCATTTCTGAGACAAAACCGGTTTAACAACATTCCTTTTTTATTGATATTTATCAATGTCAAATTTTGACCTTTTGTGACCTGACATTGACCTTATATGGCGTCAGATTGCTAAAATGGCTGCTACTATCGAATTATACGTGTAGAATAACCTACACAACATGTGTCGCATGACATTCGTAGATGAGTGAAATTGTGTGACCTGATCTTCTTGTCCTTGACCTTTGATTAAAGTTGCATTTGTGCTGATGCTGGATATGTATTATACCTTTGAGACTCTGTGTGACAATTATCACACAAAGTGATATCACACAAAGTGACTATTATCACACAAAGTGATAAGAGCACTTTGTGTGATAATAGTCTCAATCTAAGGCTTTGGATGGAAAGTATTGCCCAAAAACTAAAATATCTTAATATTGACCTTTGACCTGACCGTGACCTAACATGTGACCTTATTTTGAAAATTTAGTGTATGCTTTGGATGCGTTTTATTGAGAGCTTTCGATTAGCGCTTTGTGTGTCTCGCTGCGGTTATTGGTTCGGATGATAACCAGGGGGCGATAACCCCCCCCCCCAGACAATGGCGTTCGCCTGAGACCCAAGCCAATGCCGGGTTAAGGGTAAGGCTGAATGTGGGACAAATTGAAACGCCGATTGGGTGACCGTCCATGGACTTACAGGGCACTTTCTCGCAGGGCGAAGCTGCAGGGAAATCCCGAGCCTTGAAAGCGATCACCGCTCCTGGGGAACTCTAGCCGTCACATGTCGGGTGGCCGGCGGCTGTGAGTCTCGGGTTAACGTGGACGTGACAGGGAAAGGGGGTCGGCTTTCAGGGGAATAAAAGGGATCTGTAGGAAACATATATAAGATATGCAGCTTTGAGAAGGAAAAGGCGTATTGTTTTAATATTTCTCCTGTGCAACATTGCAAAGCAGAAAGCGTACGTGATGTAGATATATAAGGACCTGAGGCCAATTTCACAAACCAAAAAGTTTGTAATTACAAAGAATTTCTTTGTTATTACAAATATTTTTAACACATGTTTGTAGTTTGGATTTCACAAAACCCCAGGGAATAAATCTCAATTTACTATTTACAAACTAGTTTGCAAAGATATTGTTTGCAAAAATGTTTGCAATTGCACATGTTCTATTTCTCAAAGGCTGACGGAAGTGAGGAAATGTTTGCAATTACAAATTGTAATTCCAGTGGGTCAGGGGTTCTGAATTTCAGAAACTCCATTGATAGTTGACGTTGTTTGACTCTTCAGGTTATTTTCTTGGTAAGGTTGTTACGTTGCCGAGGTTGTTAGGGTAATGGTTTAGTTATACATAGGTATAGCTGCCAAAAAAACTATTTCCCGAGAGATTCAAACAGTGATCTCCAGCGTTGAAGTCCAGTCACAGTGCACCTTACCGATTGCGCTATGACGTGAGGGGCGCCTCCGCGCGGAGAAACCGCATGGCGATAGAGTTACAGCGGTCAACGATGTCTTGTGCAATGTACAGTAAACCCTCACCCTTTACGACGTAGGAAATCGGCTAGGTTAGGTGAAAAAATGGTCGAGAAATTCAATGATCTTTCTTTTGAGAGTAGTTCTGTTGTTATGCTCCGTCACCCGGTGAATGGCCAAATTCTGTTTACTCTAATTGCTTACCAAGATGGATTTTTACGGTCAGAGTTCGGATTCCGATGAAATGTGAATTAAAAGATAATTCTCCCTATAAGTAATTTTATTTTGAATAAAAAAATAAACCACAATGAAAATGTTTGTTAAATCAATTTGTTCACAATCAAATTATTTGTCATTAGCATCAAGTTTACCCTCCCCTACGGCCTGACAGAGGTTTTTCTTGAATAACTTTTTACACAAGCGGTGCATCTTGTTGAAATTTTCGGTAACTGAGTTTACAATAATTATACGTCTGGTATAAACATTTCGTTGATATTGGTTGAGAAATTGGGTAAATAATGACGTTTTGATGACGTCATGTTGGTAACAAAATTATACATATTTTAAAATCGTAAAAAACAGAGCTTTTAAGCAAATTGCAAACACAATTTACCAAAGATACAAAGTGCCATTCTCTTTAAAATGGCAATCTCTGATTCTCAAAATTCTGGGTTTTTGACCCCTAAAATAAAACTTTTTTTTTGTTTTTTTAAAATCCCCTCAAAATAAAAATTGTCAAAGATATCATAAAAAAAACTGGAATATATGTGAGAGAACTGAGTATGGAAAATGCCCATACCAAATGTCAAAGCAATATTTTCATTTTTGACTGAATGATGGCTCCCTAAGTGTAAGAAACTGATGACGTCATTTTTAAAAATAACTTTTTTATACTATTTTGACAAGATACGAACAAATATTTACATTTTCTGTATATCTGAGCCAAAACTGGTCTAGGAACCTTGCCTTTTTATTTACATTTATCAATTTATAATTTGTAGATTTTCTGATTAGCAACATCGCTGTTCTGGACGTGGTAAATCCGAGGTCATTCACTTGACATGGAAGGTCCCCCGTTGACCTGAAACCTAAAAGTCGCATACTGTTAGATTCCTCTCGTGACAGGCAACATGCTGGTTCTCACCTCATTGCTCTAAGTTGCTTGCTTTGGTAGTTCACAGGGGGAGGGCCTGTCAGCCCCCCCCCCCCCCCGTAGGGCGAAGGTGAAAAAAGCTCCCGCAGGGCGAGGTTTAATACAAACGTTCCTGATTTCAAGGTTTCTGCTGTACTAACATTTGTTTACAATTTTCTTTACAATCGGTAATTCAGAGGAGGTGAATGTTTGTGAAATGTCTTTTTGTGAGGTTTGCAATTTTTTCTTGTGTTTGTAATCGCAAACATGTGGAATTACTAACTTCTTTGTGAAATTGGCCTCTGATGTCTTCCGGTGAGGGCGAGTGGGCGGCTGCTGAGACGCTGGACCACCAGAGCGGCTTTGGAAGTCAGCGTCTCAACTGCACCACAAACGCACAGCCTGGAAAGGAAACAGAAACAGCCTAGGAGTTAGAGACGGAGCAATTATCATATGCGTCATTAGAGTTCAGAGCCCTTCGTTCGTAGTGCGCTGCAAAGATTCGCCGAGGTTTATTATTTGGTCGTCCTACCTCAATGCAATTATCTCGAGACATGACTGGTCTATGCTTCGTAATTTGTTTACACTTCAGGGAAGGACAAATACTTGAAACAACCTGGGTCGCGGAAGCGTGGAAACAGCTTCCGTGATCATAACATACCTGGAGCAGATGGATGCGCCCTGATGTCTTCAGATGAAGGCCGGCGGGCGGCTGCTTAGATGCCGGACCACCAGAGCGGCTTGGAAGTCATCGTCTCAACTGCGCCACAACCGAACACCTGCCTTTGACCACCTGAGAGTATGGGCAAAGTCCATGGTATTCCATAGAAGCAATTGCTATACCTACTTCTCTGTAATGTCAACGATAACATAAACAATGAATTTGTGTATAATCCAGTGGTAAATGTCCCATGTTTATTGCTTATATGCGCCAGGACGCCGGCTACACTGTCAGTGAAGCGCTGCCAACCCCTGTAACAATATACCCTTAACCCTATTCCCTGCGGGGGCAGATTCTGCCCCCCCCCCCCCGGTGTTTTTTCACTTGCTGCTTCTAAACCGTAAAGCCTACCGTCTTGAAACTTTGTGACTTTTCCTAACTTTGAATGGCGCGTGTTGTGTCAAACTTTTGAAAAATCGGGCCAGCAAAGGCGGTACCAGGCTCCCGTTTTGGGGAGGGTGTTACGAATGCGGTTGTGCGGCGCATACTTCTTTCGTAGTTTGCGGTGCAATAAATGCGTCAGAAACATTTGCAATGCGATATGCAACATACATACTGGGAATATACATTTATTTTGGCAGAGGCGCACTCAGGTACAAACAATGGGAGGCGTTACCATACCTCAAATTAGGTCAAACTTCAAATTAGTAAGATGATAAAAGCGTTACTCGCATGGTGCCCCCACGTTGTTTTCCTGGATCCGCCTATGCGCAATATATTGAATTTAACAAACTACAGCAAGTAATGCCCACATGTGACGTTCATGTCGACCCAACCAATCACGAGCAGCACAATTTTTTTATCAGAAAATGCCCCCCCCCCCATTTTACATCCCCTGAATACGCCTATGATTTTTGATTTTGGTATATTGATATACTTGTTATTGGTATATTGGTATATTGGTATATCTTTTGGTATATTGAAGAACAGTACATTTGAAGCTCAAAAAACGTTTGGGGCATGCAAATCGGTCAAAACGACATGGCCGCAATGACTTTTCAAAAACACCCCAAATTTTCGTATTTTTGCCCCCTGGCCCCCATTTTTGAACAAAAATAAATTTCGGACTCCTTAACCCGCGCGGCGCTGGGGTCTTCATCCGAACGTGCGGTGCTGGCGGGGGTAAATTTTACCCCCCTCGTATCTTCCGAACCAATAACCGCAGCGAGACGCGCAAGGCGGCGATTGAAAGCTCTCAGTGAGAAGAATCTAACGCATGCCCGAAATTATTAACATAAGGTCACATGTCAGGTCACAGTCAGGTCAAGTGTCAAAGTTTAAGTATTTGGGTTTTTGGGCTATACTTTCCATCCAAAGCCTTGTATTGTGACTATTATCTCACAAAGTGCTCCCAAATGTATAATGCATCTCCCGCATAAGTAAAAGGAAATTTAAAGCAAAGGTCAAGGTCAAGGTCAGGTCACAAAATGTCACAGGTCTACGAAAGCCATGCGACACATGTTGTATGGGTTATTTTAAACGTATAATTCGATAGAAGCAGCCATTTTCACAGCCTGACACCATATAATCGCCCTCAGGTCAAGGTCAGATCACAATAAGGTCAAAATTTGAAATTGATTAATCTAAATAAACATTGCATGTTTCTAGACTAGTTTTGTCTTCGAAATACAGTGGTGGCATTTATTTGTCTGTGTCTGGTCAGTAAAAGCCAAAAAACGCAATTGAAAAAAATGACGTCATGAGTTACTTATTCTTAGAGAGCCATAAGTCAGTTAAAAATAAAGAAATTGCTTTGAAATTTGGTTTGAACATCGTTCATACTCGGTTCTCTAATATATCTTCCGGTTTTTTGAAAATCTTCAAACAAAAAACTTATGTGGAAATTCTTCCCCCAAAATCAGTTTTTTGCATTTTTGGGGGTCAAAAACCCAAAATTTTGAATATCTAAGATAGTTATGTTAAAGACAATGCTATTTCCTTTCTTTTGGCGCCTTTTATTTGCGATTTGGATTAACACGCTATTTTCTACCATTTTTCAAACATTTAACCTTTTTTCACCAAAAATGGCATGACCTGACGTTACGAAAACGTCATTATCTCCTCAAAATTTTCACGAATTTCAACAAAGTTGTAACACAATATGTAGAATTGATGCACCATAAGGTATCGCAAGTTTTGCTTCGATGTCTGCCATAGTTTTCAAGTTATGGAGAAATTCCGGGAGGGGGGTAAAATTTACCCCCCAGCGCCGCGCGGGTTAAAGCGCGGGTTAATCTTGTCATGACGAATCGAATGGCGTTTTCTCCATCGAAATCGACCGAGCGGTTCTCGAGATCTCTGGGGGGGTAGAATCTGCCCCCCCCCCCCCCCCCCTCCGCCCGCAGGTTAACGTAATTTTTGCCGCCCGCAGGGAATAGGGTTAAATCCAACCGGATATATCGATAGAGTCTGGTGTATATGACATATATTGAAGGGCCATTATAAAGACAAAATTTTGAAACTACACACTGATTGCTTTATCTACTCATTTCATGGCTATCTCTATCTCAACTTTTCTGTTTTCTTACAATAATGCAGCTTCGGCCATCCCGACCCATTGCGCAGCCATGGAATTAAGGATAAGGCTAAATGTAGGGACGAAGAGAAACGCCGATCCATGGACAATCCATGGACTTACAGGGCACTTTCTTGCAGGGTGAAGCTGCAGGGAAATCCCGAGCCTTGAAAGCGATCACCGCTCCTGGGGAACTCTAGCCGTCACATGTCGGATGGTCGGCGGCTGTGAGTCTCGGGTTAACGTGGACGTGACAGGGAAAGGGGGTCGGCTTTCGGGGGGGATACAAGGGATCTGTGGGAAACAAATATAAGATATGCAGCTTTGAAAAGGAAAAGGCGTATTGTTTTAATATTTCTCCTGTGCAACATTGTAAAGCAGAAAGCATACCTGATGTAGATAAACAAGGACCTGACGTCTTCCTGTGAGGGCAAGTGGGCGGCTGCTGAGACGCCGGACCACCAGAGCGGCTTTGGAAGTCGGCGTCTCAACTGCGCCACAACCGCACACCCGCCGTCAACCTGGAAAGGAAATAAATGACAGACCAGTAGATAATGATACGGGTGCCATATTTTCCTGTACACTTGGTTGCAAAAATCAACAAAACACAATTTCATGCTGATGATTGTATGAGTGTGAGTGTGATTTCGATGGAGAAGCTTCTGGCATTATTTCCATCAGCCGTGAACATTCGGTGTCAGAGTTCTGCTCTGGCGTCGCCGCTGACCAAAGGCTGACTCTCCACTGGCGCCGTTTGAAGGCTATGCCATGTTATAAGGATGGTTGTGGTTGGCAGCAATGAAACGTGCACATGTCAACCATGGCAACGGAAATAACGTGCTGTGCGAATTGTAAGCCACACGGGAGAATGACACACGGGAGAATGACGTCACACGGGAGAATGACGCTTACTACCTAGTCTATCTACCAGCCACTATAGTGGCATTTTACCTGATCTACCAGTCACTGTGTAGTCGCCCCATACCTTATATACCAGCCACTGTAGTCGCTCCATACCTTATCTATCAGCCACTGTAGTCGCTTCATACCTTATCTATCAGCCACTGTAGTCGCTCAATACCTTATCTACCAGCCACTGTAGTCGATCCATACCTTATCTGTCAGCCACTGTAGTCGCTCAATACCTTACCTACCAGTCACTGTAGTCGCCCCATACCTTATCTACCAGCCACTGTAGTCGATCCATACCTTATCTGTCAGCCACTGTAGTTGCTCCATGCCTTATCTACCAGCCACTGTAGTCGCTCCATACCTTATCTACCAGCAACTGTAGTCGCTTCATACCTTATCTACCAGCCACTGTAGTCGCTCCATACCTTATCTACCAGCCACTGTAGTCGCGTCATACCTTATCTACCAGCCACTGTAGTCACTCCATACCTTATCTACCAGCCACTGTAGTCGCTATATACTTTATCTACCAGCCACTGTAGTCACTCCATACCTTATCTACTAGCCACTGTAGTCGCTCCATACCTTATCTTCCAGCCACTGTTGTCGCTCCATACCTTATCTACCAGCCACTGTAGTCGCTCCATACCTTATCTACCGGCCACTGTAGTCGTGCCATACCTTATCTACCAGCCACCTTATTATCTACCAAAGATCAACAAAACACAATCTCATGCTGATGATTTTATGAGTGCGAGTGTGACAAAATATACCCCGGGAGGCGGAAGCAGAGGGTGGTTTTGAACGGAAGGGTGTCCGATTGGGATCCTGCGACATCGGGAGCACCAGAGGGAGGACATCTTTCGCCTTTGTTGTTCGCTCTCTTCTTGAACGATTTACAGAGCGTAATTTCGACCAACTGTTTGGTATTCTGTGATGACGTGAAAATATTCACAAGATTGTTTCTCCAAAAGAAGTAATCACTGTCCAAAAAGACATTGATGCTGTTGTGCGCTGGGCAGAGGACAGGAGATTGAAGTTAAACGCTTATAAATGCAAGGCATTCAAAATCACTCTGAAACGGAAGTTCATTGATTCAAAGTACACAATTAACACGCGCCCTGGAGGGCCTCTGATAATTACACGCCCTGGAGGGGGGGGGGGGGATTTCGCCCCCCCCCTATGATCTCGAAAACCACGCAACGTAGCGACAAGCGGGAAACGACGTTAGATAGCTCGAGACAAGCTCTTTCGAAGTATTTCGTTATTTTTTTTTTCAGGTCAATATTGAGGTCACCTGAGGTCATCAAGGGTCAGATTTTCAAGTTTTCAAGACTTCGGTTCGAACACCCCAAAATATCTCGGGAACTATGATAGTTAGCAGCAAACGGAAAAAAGCAATCGAAAGTCATTGAAAAATGCAAAGACGTAAAGACGTAAGTGTCCTGAGATTTTAGCTCAGGTCAATAGTTTAGGCTCCAGAGGTCATCGAATGTCAAAAAGGTGATTCTGTTTTCAAAACTGATTTCCCAAAATAACCTTTTACCTAATAAAGATAAAGCAATAATGTTTACGCCATCGCGTGTGTCTTGTCAAGGCGCTTCGAATCATATTCATGGTGACCGGGTTAGGTCAACTGAGAAATCTGACCTCAGGTCAAGGTCAAGTGGTGACCCAAGTTGGTCATGTTGCATATTGGGAGACGTGTCTCGACGAGACAAACATATTGGTACCGTTTTCTTCTCTATCTTCATTATGTGAATAGTTATTGATACAACCGTGTTGGCGGTCCCAAAATTGACCTGACCTTAGGTCACCGATATTAGAAATCCGTGATTAACAAATTGTTGGTACCTATGACCTTATGAAGTCCTGCAAGATTGAAACCGATCGGCGTAAAACTGTGTCTGTGGTACTACTGCAAACGTTTTGGAGTTGAGGTCATCACGTGACCTGGTCTGGTGACCTGACCTGAGATGAACTGAGGCCAATCATTTTACATAATGCAGGAAGTTCATTTCTAAACAGGTATACAAAAAACGGCGGCGCTGCGCGCCGCCGTTGTTGCGCTATCCTCTAAAAACCGGAGGGGTGGGCGGATTTGCCCCCCCCCCCCCTCCAGGGCGCGTGTTAAATGAACAGAGTTGGAAAATGTCAGTACTATTCTGGATCTGGGAGTCACTTTGGACCAAAAACTGGCATTTAAAGCTCATAAAAATGTCACTGTTGCAAAGGCAAACCGAGTATTTGGCCTACTTGTTCGCACTCTCCAGTCAGCTTTCCGGCGTTGCAGCTTCAACAAGCGTTCTGCTCTAGCGGCTTTAATGCAAACGTTTGGCCAATCTTAGAATATGTACAGTCGGTCTTTTATGTATCTTCCCTTTTATAGTTCCTAAAACTCATCTAATTTCACTTCTGTGTACATGAAGGACTGATATTAGGGAACATGTGGTACCTACCTAGTTAAGTACCTCATGTTCCTTCAGTCCTTCATGTACACATAAGTGAAATTAGATGAGTTTTAGAAACTAAAAAAGGGAAGATACATAATAGACCGACTGTACTGTTCGGTAATTTGGGCTGGAGCAGCAAAAACTCATCTCGTTCGCGTTGAGAGGGTCCAGCACAGGTTCCTAATGTGGCTAGCCAACCACACTGCACTCCGCTGTTCGTCTCTCAAGTACGATAAGTTGCTTCTGTTTTATGACGCGCGACCGATGCGCGCCAGGCGCGTGATGTGATGTTTTTTACTAAGATTTTTAGAGGTCTCATCTCATCATCTTACTTGCTTGAATGTTTTAGTGTGCATGTCCCATCCAGGAATACCAGGGTTGCGGCGTTCACTCTGTTCGACGTCCCCCGCGGCCGTGTGTACAATCCAGCCGATTTGTGCGGGGATCCCGCTTGGTGAATGACTTTGATGCTTCGAGTCCCCTGAGTGATATTTGTAATGATGCAATAGGAAGGCTTAACCCCATTAGTGGCAAGGGGAGGGAGATTCTCCCAACCCCTTAGGTTTTTCACGGATATCTCCAGAACGGCTGAGAGCAGGCCCATGACATTTTGAGCCTTTCCCTAGAATTGATTTCCGCAATTGGTGTAAAAAAAATTGACTTCTTAACCCTATTTGTAACAGGCTCCTGGCTACCCCTATTTGTAACAGGGGGGGGGGGGGGGCGGATTCCGCCCCCCCCCCCTCCCGAGATCTCGAGATCTACCAGTCTGATTTTCACAAATGAAACGGTGTTTAGTTCCCCTCAACACGATCTACATTTCTAAATAATACAAAATCTACATTTTTGATAGGGGGCAACCGGGGGCAAAAACTACAAATTTTAGTTGTATTTTTGATCCAACATAGCTGTCATGTTTATGAACCGATTTTAATACAACTAATAGGAATCGATGGAGATTGAATTGGAAATTGATATATGACGGTGACGTTTGAAAACTCAAAAATCATAGGCGTGTGCGGTTTACTCAATATTGGGGTGAAGTACATGTGTAATACAATCATTTTTGGATGTTGTTTTTTTATAAATGAAATGGTATGTGATTGTGACATTAGACAAGACAGTTATAAATCATATTTTTTTTGCCATAGGCGGTACCAAGTTAGTGAAAAAGGGAGGTGAAATTGGAAAACAATATTAACCGCAGACAAGTTGCTACCCAGCACTATAAATATGTTACTGATTGTAGATAGTTCTTTTTTTAATGTTGTACTTCATCATAGGCGTATCCAGGATTCAAACTGGGGCGGCGCAAGACCTTTTGATAAGTATATTATCCGCTATTATGATACTAACTAGTCAACAGTGACTATTTCACTTACAACTTCAATTAACATTGCTTACCCCCCTTTTTACCCTACCTGGACTAGCCTATTATCTTATAATCGTTGGTAGAGTACCCTGTGGTGCGTTTTTCATCCTAAAACTGCAGTATGTTATGTCATTGTACGCCCATGTCTCTTAGTTTCCTTGAAATAATATGACCCCCTTTCTTCCATTCCTGAGCGCGCCTCTGCAAAAAATGGCTTTATTCCCTTGTCTGGCCTCATATATGCATATATCATTATAAGGTAACCATCTATTGTGCCGTTATCGCTGGCATATCGTCCTCACAATCATCAACACGTGTATTTGTCAGAATTCAGAAGAACAAAACAAGACAAATAATCGTGGTTAGATTGGTGCAAAAGAATACAATTCTTAAATTAAAGCACCTCTCTAGAATTACTGTTCGTTACTTAACATGAAAATATAAATAACTAACAATAATACATATCTCTATCCACTAACCGCCGCCACATCGCACCACATCCGCCACTCAGTAGTTGAATCGGCCGCCTCCAGGCGGCGCCACGTGCCGCCCGCCCCGCCGTCCGCTGCTGGGTGCTTTTAGGTCTGGAATCTTTTTGTTTTGATCATAAATTTTTGGAACGAGTTGGCAACTTCAATTCCTTCGTTTTCACTTAAATCAATACCATGAAGTAAAACTTCAAGCTTGTTTGAGTTATTATTTCGGGGGAAACTTGGCATTATTCGTGAAACTTCGTCGAAAAGTTCTGAGCGTAGCACGTTAAAGCGGGGACAATTTAGAACAAAATGTGCTACATTCTCTCTTGGGTTCCCACACTCGCAGCAAGGGGAAGGGGCTTTTTTAATTTGGAAGAGGTGAGCATTGAGAACTGATGAATCAAGTCTAAGACGAGTATGCAAAATGTTTCCGATCTTTGATCCCATGTTGTTAAATTTTGGAGGGACCTCGGCACCGAATCGAGAATCTATCGCTCTTTTGAAGGATTTGAGGCAAGGATCGGTTCTTGTAGGCTCAGGCAGATCATTCCGCTGTCGGGTGGTTTTTGGGATGTAGGATTGCTGGAAGAGTGCTGTTCTATTGTTTGGAAGTGTCAGTGTATTAGCATTTCGAAGCGCACGTCCTGTGTTCTGGTGTCTTGTTCCCGGTACTATGTCTCTGATGTATTGTGGCATATCAGTACGTGGGTCGAGAAGCTGTCTTGGCTCACTGTATCAGTATAGCGTCTCTGGCGCTCGTGCAACGCCTCTATCAACGCCTCGCCACATCGCCTCTAACGCTCACGTACCGCACAGCGTCTCTAGTGCTCACGTACGGCACAGCACCTGTAACACCCACGCGCGGCACAGTGTCTCTAGCACTCACATACGTAGTGGCGTCTCTAACGCCAAACACCGCGAACCAACACTAACACGTTACGCGACGTGGGCAGAATCGCCGACCATGAGCGGCAGGCGCCGAATGTCTGGAACGATTGCGTGAAGAGGGGAACGCAAGCAGCGCACGCTGTCGCCGCGGCGCCCGCCCGCGTCGCACCGACACCGGACGACGCCAGCGATGTCCCGCCGTCTCCAGACGACGGGTGAAGCACTTGGGGCATCTCCCCGAGACGCTTTCCGTGGTGCCAGTCGAGACCGCTGGTACGGCCAGCAGTCCAGTAGTAGGCCGTCTGCCAGCCAGCACGCCGCGTTCACTGCAGTCTTTAAGGATCACGGCATCAGGACAGGCCGGGACGGTCACGAACACAGGACAGGATCAGTGATCAAAGGCAAACATAAACAAAAAATAAAATAAGAATGTCAGCATGAGGCAATAACTGAGTGCACATACTTGTCTGTGAGCACTACACAGCACGTGCCACCGCGCCAGCTGGACTGATGAATTGTTAACAGCTTCACAGCTCACAGAGACGTCTGTCCCTCCAGGAGACAGCTCTTCGTGGACGGGCGTATGTACGTCTCGGTTGCTGTGCGCACCAACGCTGAGCGCACAACGCCATCTTTACTTGCACAAACTTCCTGTACAACACCCAGGGGCCAGTAGCCCCGGGGAGCATCATCTGCCGCAAGCAGAACCACGTCGTTGACGGCCAGATTTCTTGAGTCCTCGTTCCATTTCTTCCGAGCGATGAGGGTCGGCAGATACTCCTTTAGCCACCTGCGCCACACGTGACTGGCGATGGCTTGACTTTGTCTCCATCGTTTGCGAGACATCTTGTCGTCTTCTCCAAAGACGCCTGGAGAAAGAACAGATCCGTTCGGGACGACCCCGAGCAGAAAGTGGTTCGGAGTGAGAGCCTCAGGATCGCCACCATGACCTGAGACATACGTCAGTGGTCTGGAGTTCACTTGAAATTCCACCTCCAGGATAGCTGTGTGGAGAACGTCGTCTTGCACAATCTGGTTTCCGAGCACCGTTCGCAGAGCCCTCTTCACGGAGGCGACGAGTCGTTCCCACGCCTCACCCATGTGGCTGGCGGTCGGGGGATTGAACTTCCACTGGATGTTCTTCTGGCTCAAAGCCTCAGACATCTGCTCCTGGTTCCACGCTGCGATCGCTTCTCGCAACTCTCTCTCTCTCCACCGACGAGATTCGTGCCGTTGTCAGACCAGATGAGCGCCGGCCGGCCTCGTCGTGCTATGAAACGGCGCAGTGCCATCAGGAACGAGTCGGTGTCTAACGACTGGGCGACCTCGAGGTGGATAGCTCTTGTGGACAAGCAGGTCACCAGCAGAATGTAGCGCTTCTCTGTCTTTCTGAACTTCCTGACTTGGATCGGTCCCAGGAAATCCAGACCCACGGACGAGAACGGTCGGGTAGCGTCGAAGCGCTCACTTGGGAGGTCCGCCATCTTCGGATTCACAGGGATGGCTCGTCTGTTGCGGCAGTACGCACATCGCCAGATCAGCTTCTTCGCAGTCGCTCTGGCTTTCGGCATCCAGAACTTTTCTCTCATCAGGTTCAGTGTGTGGTTCAAACCGGCGTGCATGCAGCGTTCATGCAGGTCGGTCACTATCAGTCTTGTGACTTCGCTTCTTGGGCTGATCACGATCGGCTGTCGGCAGATTTCAGCAGAAGCGTTCCCTAGGCGACCTTTCACCCTCACGAGGCCCTGGTCATCCATGTACAAAGACAGACCTGGTTGTGGCGTCATCTTCTCGAGCTCCTGGTCCTGCCTGATGATGAACTGTTCCGCGTGCAGCAGTTCTTCCACCGTCAGTGAGTCGCGCCTTCTCTCCTTCGATCTGGCGTTCTAGGTGAACCGGTAGATCCAAGCGACTACGCGCCTGTACTTGGTCCAGGAGGAGAACCGTGCTGGATCCACAAGAGGTTGACTCGCGCCTGCTCCGCCAACGAAGCTGACGACTGGCTTCACAGGCTTCTTCTTCAGTTCAGGCTGATCGGGAGGGAGACTGGGCGTCTTCAGGTCGGGCCAGTCACTCCGGTCTTGTCTGAGGAAGTCAGGTCCGCTCCACCACAGACCAGAGTACCTCAGTTGCGACGCTGGTCGCCCACGCGAGCAGATGTCTGCCGGGTTCTGTGACCCTGGCACGTGCCTCCACTGGGACGTATCAGTGGAGTCTCTGATCTCAGACACCCGGTTCGCGACGAACGTCTGGAGCATTCTGCTCTCATTCGCCACGAACTGCAGGACAACTTGACTGTCCGACCAGAACACAACATCATCAAACTTGTACGTGAGCTCCTTCTGGATCGTCTTGGCCAGCCTCGTAGCAAGCACGGCGGCCTGGAGCTCAAGTCGAACGATTGAGAGCTGCTTGAGCGGGGCTACTCTGGACCGCGACATGACCGAGCCGACAGTGTGACGTCCATCGGCATCGGTTATCCGCACGCAGCCCACTGCTGCGAACGCGTTCTCAGAAGCATCTGAGAACAGATGAAGTTCCATGTTCTTGACCTCACTTGTGACGGATGTCTTCAGGCAGCGTGGGACCTTGATGTCTTCGACTTCATGCAGTTCTCTCAACCAGTGTTGCCACAGAGAGAGCTCAGCGCCTGATATTTCTTCATCCCAGTCCATGTTTAGGGCCCACAGCTTCTGGATGAGGATCTTCGCCTGGAGCATGAATGGCGAGATCAGTCCCAGCGGGTCGAAGATCGTCGCCGCCATCTTGAGTACACCTCTCATCGTCGCCGGAACATCTGAGGTGCGCACTTCGATGCTCAGCGTGTCTTCAGTCGGCGACCACACGCAGCCGAGCGCCTTCCGTGCTCCCCCTTCGCACGATGTCAGCCTCTTCTGCGTTGCATCTCGGTCGTCTTCAGGTAGATGATCTAGAAGATCAGATTGGCTGGACCTCCACTTCGTGAGTCTGAAGCCTCCTTGCGAAATCAGTGACGTGACTCGCTTCATGGTTGTCAGAGCTGCTTCGGTCGTCTTCTCTGCATGGAGGAAGTCGTCTACATAGGAGCTGGAGAACAGCGGCGGTCCTCCTTCTTCCATCTCCTCCGTTGAGCTCCCTTCTGTCAGCGCCCGACGCAGGATGTAGTTGGCGATGCACAGGCTGCACCTCGCCCCAAATATCACCACGAGCATCTGGTACAGGTCGGGTGGCTTTCCGGACTCCATTCCGCGCCAAAGAAACGACAGGGCTGGTTGATCCTCTGGTCTCACTTGGATCTGGTGCAACATCTGGTAGATGTCTGCCACCAGCGCGTACCGCTCCTGTGTGAAGCGCAGAAGCACTCCCTGCAGGTTCTGCATCAGGTCGGGGCCCTTCAGCAGCTCACTGTTCAGGGACCTTCCCTGGGACTGTGCGGCCGCGTCGAAAACAACTCTTGGTTTCGGCTTCTCTGGATGAATCACGGCGTGGTGTGGGAGGATCCAACGCTTCTTGCTCTTCTCTTGGCTTTCTTGAGGCGTCAGCTTGCGCGCGTACCCTTGCTGAACGTAGCCCTCCAGGACTTCGCTGTAGGCTTCAGTCTTCTTTGGGTCCCTCATCAAGCTGCGCTCCAGCGATCGAAGCCGGCTGCACGCCATCGCGAAGTTATCTAACATGCTAACTTCTTCGTCTTGCCAGAGGAGACCCACTTCATACTTGTCACCTCGACGCTGCGTCGTTCTTTCCAGGATGTCCATCGCCTTCTGGTCTACAGGTGTCAGAACAGGTTTATCTTCATACTTCGTGCCGAACGATTCGGTGGTCCACCAATCTTGTAAGAGGTCTGACAGGTCTTGGTTTGACTGTTGGTGAGACGACGTGCTGATGAACATCACCTCACGGTAGTGATCAGGTACCACGCCAGCTAGTGAACCCGTCAGAGACCAACTGAAAGCTGTTCGGATGGCCACAGGCTCGCCCGCTTTGCCCACTCGTGCCTCACGCTGGAGTACCGCCTCGAGTACGTTGGCACCCAGCAGCAGTTCGACTTCGCCGCCTGAGAGGTCTGGGATCGTCAATCCCTCCAGGTGCTTCAGGTTCGACACCTCCCTACTTTTCAAGACCGGAGTTCGTACGTTCACTCTGTCTACTGAGAATGCCTCTGGCACGCAAATCTTCTTCGTGCGATCTTCTGTGTCTGCAAGAGAAGAAAGCTCCAGTTGAACTCGTCGGGACAACCTCTCCCGGCCTGCAGCTTCCACGTTGTTGAGTCGGAGCGGCTGAGTCTCCCCCACGACATGCAGCTCATCCAGAACGGACGTGTTGCAGAGTGACGTCTGCGCACCAGGGTCTAACAGCGCCAAGGTGTCCTTGTACCTCCCGTCGACACCATGGACGCGCACAGGAACGACTTGAAGGAGGACAGAAGAGCGGTCTCTTGTCTCCCGCCGGACGGACGCGATGGTGACCTCTCGTGCGGTGCTTTCAGCTGTTCCTGCTGCAGGTGTGGAAGACGAAGCCAGCCTCCTTACCCTCTTGCTGCCATGCAGTAACCGGTTGTGCCTGAGAGCGCAGCCGTCGATGCCGCATGCTCGAGCGGTTCTGCAGTCTCGGCTCTGGTGTCCAGGTCGCAGGCAGCTGAAGCACAAACGATTCGCAGCAACAGCTTGAGCTCGTTCATCCACAGTCTTCGCCTTGAACTGTTCGCAGAGCCAGAGCCCATGGCCTCTGCCGCAGAGGACGCAGCTTCTCTCGCCTGACGTGGCAGCCGTTGTCGCAAACATCCCACCGTCCTCTTCTGTTGACTGGCTGATGGTGATGTTGCCTCGCAGCTCAGGAGAACTTGCACTTGTGTCCGCAGCCACTCATCAAAGTTGATCAGAGTCGGGTGCTCCATTCCCAGAGAATGTTCGGCCCAAGCCTTCCTCATGTCCATGGGAAGCTTGCTGACGATTCGTCTCAGGTTTTCGCACGACTGGAGATCTCCTACGTATCCCATCTTCATGAGCGTCGTTGATGCACCGTGAACTGCACCGTAGTACTTCTCGAAGGACTTCGCATCATATGACTTCGGGGCTGGGCAGGAGAACACCGTCTTCAGCGTTGCTTGAACGACATCGATATCTCTGCCGTATCGCTCGCGCAAGGCTTGCAGAGCATCTTCATAGGAGCTCCCGTCGCATACCATCCCGCCTATGGTGGCTCTGGCCGCACCTGTCATTGCATTCTGAAGGTGTGCCATCTTCTCATGAGCGCTCATCTCTTGGTGATGCACCAGTGTTCTGAAGAGCGAGTACCATCTTGGCCATTCTTCCACGCTTCCACTGAAGGTCGGTAGTTTCAGCCGTGGCAGGCTCTGTCGGCACAGTTGAGTTGCAGGTTCATGCGCTGGATGAGGTGTGGCCAGTTCTTGTCTTGCATCTTCTTTGTCACCTTCTGGTTGACCCTCAGCAGCGAAGTCATCTCTGCGGTCCCATTCAAGATCACTCTCTGCTGCTCTCGTCAACTCTGCTTTCAGCTTTGCAGACTTCAGGGCATCTTGTTTTTCTTGCAGTTGCCCCTCCCGATGTATCTTCTGCTCTTCCTCTTCCCTTTGCAAGCGGTGTTGCAGTTGCTCCAACTCCAGTTCTCGAACCTTGTCTTCGACCTGTGCCATCCTGGTAGCATGTCGTGCTGAAGCTCTTGAAGCAGCTGATGATCTCGTGGTGGCCTCTGAGGGAGGTTCTCCAGCTCGTTCCTTCAGATGGGCTTCTACTCTATCCAGAGCCAACCTGTGCTCTTCTGAGACTTCTTGTCCATATTCTTCGCTCTTTCTCCTTTCACCTTCATCCTGCAGTGCTACTGCGTACTTCAGGTTTGCTTCCAGCACTTCTTGCAGGGCAACGTCCAGCTCCTTCATGACTGAACGTAGCTCTCTCATGCTGCCCACTGTATCTATTAGCACAACGGCTCTCCGTCTTGTTCTGGTGAGGTTTCCCTTCTTCAATGCCCGCATGTTCTTCAGCACTGAAATATCCTCCATCTTAAAACACAAATGACTACAGTACGATCTTGATAAACTTAACCTGCTAAATCTTCACAAAGTGTCGACATGACACTCTCTTGAAACTGTTCTCACCTCCGTCTCTGCCCATTCTCCAAAACGCGCCTCGCGACCCCGCTCTGTGCTCACTCAAACAGAAAATGAAAATAAAAGAAAACAGAGGAAAGGGGACAGACAGTGGTATTGCGACCAGTGACATGCAGTAGTGCAGCAGCAAGCAAGCAGCAAGTCACAGTGCAGACAGCAGTAGCAGGGCAACGATGCGGTTTCTGCCGGACAAAACATGCAACATGCACCTGTTACCCCTGTTTATAATTATATGCTGTAGGCAGATATTTCCGTACACAAATTAGTCGTCAACAAACGATCATTGTTTTCTGTTATTTATTAGCTGCAGTTATGCTTAAACAATCCTTGCAACATTAACCGTAACATCATCTCAGGCTGAACACTCGGTACTAAACCATAACCATGAGAAATAATACTGAATGGCAGCTCTTAAACATGACAAATAACGACTCCAGTTAATGACAAGTAATAGAGCAATGCAATGACATGATGTCAATTAAAATTTTCAACTAACCAAGAGAGTGTTTCCGGACAGTGGGTTGGTGAGACAAGGAAGCCGTAGCCGGCTCAGACTCGGCTAGGTCTCCAAAGTCTCTCAGCTGGATCAGACTCAGCTGACGAGCTACACACCAAGCTCTAGGCAACTGGCTCACACTCAGCGCCTTTACAAATTACTACAATTCTTGCACACGTCTGAAACAATCGTGCAATGGTACACTGTTAATGACGATCGCCATTAGCATTGGAAACGTGACAAATTATTCATATTTCTAATATACACATATCCCACGAGGAGGACAAACTTTCTCAAACGCATTCCTACACACATGTGTCTATGCCCAGTTTGTGTACTTAAGTCGCCACATACTCCCCCAGTTTTCGGAGGAGACGAAAACTCACACGCTGAGCGACGTAAGCTTCGACGAAACCGCGTTTTATCGTCGTGTCAACAAATCGCCACCTGTGGTGTATCACATGTAACGCATGCCAGTCACCCCCCTTTTCATGTGCCTGAACACGCCCCTGAAACTTTATATGTAATAAATTATGCAAATAATGGGAGCAGAAACTATCTTTTACATCTTGATAGCTATAAATGCCCCTTACATTGCTCTATGGGCTTCCTCCTGCCAAGCATTGAATACTTCCTGGAACCCCCCCCCCCCCTTTCAAGCCCCTGAAACCGCCTCTGCCATGCAATTTTTATGATATTTCATTAACATCAACTAATTTGCACTTGTTGCAATCACCGTAAACCGATGTAACTCCTTCATACTTGAGGCAGTTAGGAATAAACCGTGAAGATCGCATTTCCGAATTATCGCGAAATGTCGCCTCCGAAGCCACCCAAAACTGTGCCCTGGAACCACCTCTGTTCAAATTAAGAACTCAAAATTTTGATTCCAAATGCGGTATTACATTTTATGAAAAGTTCAAAAATGTCATGGGCCTGCTCCCATCCGTTCTAGAGAGACATCTTCGAAAAACATGAGGGGGGGCGGAATCCGCCCCCTGTTACAAATAGGGTTAACCCGCGATTTACTGGGGGGGGCTATTTCCCCCCCCCCCTACCGTTATTTTGCAATAACTCCGAAACGAACACCGGTATCGTCACCAAACTTGCAGTACCTTCTTTCACATCAATTTTACACATGTTGGCAAAAGTAAAAATATATGGCTATGATAGGTTAACCGGGAATGACGTCAGAGTGACGTCATGTTCTTCGGTTTTTGTTGCAAAATAATGGTTGGCGGAAAACACTGTCAAAGGTACGATGTTTGAGATAAACTCAATTGTTTTAAATCAAATTACTGCCAATTGACCGGGCTATCACACTGTTGTCTCGGATTTTTGAGTTTTTTTAATCAAAATTTTGAGAAATCCAAATACAAGCTTTTTTTGTTGTTACAAAATCTTCAAGAAAAAAATAGAATTATCAAAAAAACAGAATACATATGATTGACACTTATGCGATGAATATGTGTACCAACTTTGAAGTCGATATCTTCAACAATGACTGACTTATGACCTTTAAATGACAAAAATCGACCACCTCTCACAGCATTACTATGCATTAAAAACGCATTTCCATTTTTGCTTTTTACTTCTATTTATATGGAACAAACAATGTTATAAGGTCATTTTTCGCGTTCTAGACGAAAAACAAACCCAGGAACATGTGTTGCAACGCCTAATGACCGTAATCTGCCGTTTGACCTCGTGACCTCGAATGACCATAACCTGGCCCAAGGTCATAAACAGCTTAGAAAGGTACTTAGAAGTGTCAGACACACGAATCATACCGATTTATCGACAGCTTATGCGTTTAATATCGCAATTTTGCGCGACAATTCCATCCATCGAGACCTTTTGACACGGTCAAACATTTTGTACTTGACCTGACCTGTGACGTCATCAATGACCCTGAAGTCAACAATATTACATTTCCCTCAATAAATTTACCAGGGCTATGGCATGCCGTTTGAATTGTTACATTCGGTCCAGTAGTTTCGGAGATCCGAGGGGGGGATATAGCTCCCCCAGTATGTCGCGTTATGAAATATACCCCACTAACTCGCGGGTTAAGAAAGGACATAGAGGGGTAAACGTCGACGTTGGGAACTTTTATTTCGACTCCTACTCGAATTATGTGACTTTGTTTATTGTATGCATGCTGAACACTTCATTATATTTTATGATGGACTTCACCTTTAATTGGGCTCGTACCTGTTGGTGATGAATACATCATACAATCATACAATCAATGTAGTCACTTCATACATACCTTATCTACCAGCCACTTTAGCCGTGCCGTTCCTTATCTACGGGCCACAGTAGACACAACATACCTTATCTTGAAGTTACAGTAGTCGCCCTATATACATATACATCCATATACCTTATCTATCAGCTACAGTATTCGCCCCATATACATATACCTCCATATATCTTGTCGCCCAGCTACAGTGGTCGTTCCATACCTCGTCGTATAAGTCGCTGTTGTAGTTTCATTCTGGTCATCTCTTCCTCAGTCGGTGTGTGTCGCTCCTGGTACGATGTTATCACCAGACTCGGGCTGAAGTCCTGTAGGGAAGTAAGGAGTTCATGACGGAGATGGATCATGCTAACGTCCTATTGACATCGCTGTACACAAGCTAGCTGTCCACACTTGTACACATTGTTGACTGGATCCGGATAGGTCCAGACTTGTATTCAATTAAATCAATCGACTCAAGTTACTCCCGTTATGTGGTCAGCCCTTCGGGTACTGATAAGGATCCGTGTTCGCCACCAGTCCGTACGCTAGCTGAGATGCAAGTTTAGTATCTAGACATGCGTGTTAGCATAACAGTCTACGTATACAATTTGCATCACAGCTAGTGTACGGTGTGCCATCGAACCCTGATCGTCATCAGAACCCGAAGGGCTGACCACACGACTGGAGTAATTTGAGTCGCTTGATTGCGTTGAATACAAGTCTGGATAGGTCAATGATTAATATAAAGTTGAACCGTAGCAGGGAACAATAGAGGTAAAGTAAAATGAGTTGAAGTGATTCAACATCATTCCTGGGCTGTTGGTGCCTGGTCCTGCACCTTCCTAGTCACCGGGTGCCCAACTTTAAATCTGTAAGCCCTGCATACTACTGCATAGCGTCATGCGAGATGTGGGTCCCGTCCTGTCGTTCCACAGACCTCCCGGTCCAGTCAGAGCGGCAGAAGTCTGACCATCTCCTGCCGCCGGACCGTCAGCTGTCGCGTCTTGGTCACCTTGCTCTCCGCTGAGAAGTCTGACCATCTCCTGCCGCCGGACCGTCAGCTGTCGCGTCTTGGTCGCCTTGCTCTCCGCTGGCAGGTGGCGCGGCTCCAGCACGGCGGCCGGCAGCATGAGATCCTTCATGTGTGGAGTCTGATGGCAGATCCTCGGATGGTGACGGGATCCGCCGGCCCTGAGTGCAGCTAGCACCACTACACGAGTAAGAGTGGTCCGGAGCAGTGTCACCTGGGTGTCCTGTGAGGGTACCAACACACGAGTCAGAGTGGTCCGGAGCAGTGTCACCTGGGTGTCCTGGGAAGGTACCAACACAGGGGTCAGAGTGGTCCGGAGCAGTGTCACCTGGGTGTCCTGGGAGGGTACCAACACAGGGGTCAGAGTGGTCCGGAGCAGTGTCACCTGGGTGTCCTGGGAGGGTACCAACACACGGGTCAGAGTGGTCCGGAACAGTGTCACCTGGGTGTCCTGGGAGTGTACCAACACAGGGGCCACTGAGTGTCTGTGTGCAGTTTAACCCGCGTCTTTCTGGTGATCGGCGCCATCTTCGCCGTGCCGTTGGTGGTGGGGGAAGGGGTAGTCTAAGCGTCCCCTTCTCTTCTACATCGGCTCTATGAGGATTAGACGGAATAACAAACACCGTTCGATTGCTCGTAAATATAATGTATAAACTATTTCGGAAATTATTTGCCTCAGGACAATATTGAGGTCATCAAAGGCCATCAAAGGTCACATTTTTCCATTTTAGAGCTATATTCCATACACCCACAAATGTCTTGGAAACTATGATAGCTAGGAACAAACGATGAAAAGCATTCGAAAGTTCTTGAAAAATGCATGCGCAATGTTTTCCTTAAACTTGATTTCAGGCCAATAGTTTATGCTCCAGAGGGCATCAAAGTTAAACAAAAACGATTTTTGACAAAACTTTGTTCACAAATATCTTTTACATAACAGAGATAAGGCAATTTTTGATGCCATCGTGTTTGTCTCGTCAAGGCGCTTTGCATAATAATCATGATACCAGGGTAGGTCAACTTATTAATTTGCCCTCAGGTCAAGTGGTGACCCAAGTAGGTCATATTGCATATTGGGAGATGTGCCGCGATGAGACAAACACATTTGTATCGGTTTCACTTATCTACCTTCATTCTGTCGAGAGTTATTGACATAAAAAGTATTGATGACCTTGGGTAAACCTCAGCTAACCTCTCGACAAAAATCCCACCTGGTTCATCAAAAATGACCTATGATCCATGATGACATGATCCAGAAGGAATTGGACCGAAACCTTGCGTATATTCGGAATAGGAAGCATTTGGGTATCTCCCCGTTGACTTATAATGGTCACGAAATTGACCCGACCTTAGATCAAGGATTTCCCAAATCCGAGAGAAACGAATTGTAGGTACCTTTTACCTTATGTAATTCGCCGTGTTCACGTGGACGTACTCATCTCAATCAGTCGCCGAGTCGACGTGTTATGTGCCCTTTCCACTCCTGATCCAGCTCGCCACGCTCCTGCACGTGCGACCGGTACCGCTCCTACTCTTACTGCTCCTGTTGAGCACCAGGGACCTGCTCGCCCCCGGCAGCGCCACGCTCGTCACGCTGCGGCGAGTCTGGAACACAGCAGACCAGAGGTGAGTTCAGTGTGCCTGAAGAGTTCCGTCACTGACACGTCGGCCCGCCAGAGTCCTCGTCACGACAAGTTCTTTGTTCGTCACGTAACTGGGTATATTATTTTTAATATGTCCCTAATTTGGAATAATAATGTGACGAAAAGATATAGAGCCAAAGCCAGGGGCACACAGGAACACGAACACACGGACACACAGACACATAGACACACAGATACACAGACACACAGACACATAGACACATAGACACACAGATACATAGACACACAGACACACAGACACCCAGACACATAGACACATAGACACACATATACATAGACACACAGACACACAGACACACAGACACACAGACACATAGACACACATACACACAGACACACAGACACATAGACACACATATACATAGACACACAGACACACAGACACATAGACACATAGACACACATACACACAGACACACAGATACATAGACACATAGACACACAGATACATAGACACACAGACACACAGACACACAGACACATATACACACAGATACACAGACACATAGACACATAGACACACAGACACACAGACACACAGACACACAGACACACATACACATAGACACACAGATACATAGACACACAGACACACAGACACACAGACACATAGCCCCACAGACACACAGACACACAGACACACAGACACACAGACACACAGACACATAGACACACAGATACATAGACACACAGACACACAAACACACAGACACATAGACACACAGACACACAGACACACAGACACACAGACACACAGACACACAGACACACAGACACACAGACACATAGCACACAGACACACAGACACACAGACACACATACACACAGACACACATACACACAGACACACAGACACACAGGCACACAGACACACAGACACATAGACACACATACACACAGACACGCAGATACATAGACACACAGACACACAGACACACACACACACACACACATACACACAGACACACAGACACACAGACACACAGACACATATACACATAGACACACAGACAAACAGACACACAGATACATAGACACACAGATACATAGACACACAGATACATAGACACACAGACACACAGACACACAGACACACAGACACACAGACACACAGACACACAGACACACAGACACACAGACACACAGACACACAGACACACAGACACACATACACACAGACACACAGACACACAGACACACAGACACACATACACACAGACACATAGACACATAGACACATAGACACACAGACACATAGACACACAGACACACAGACACACAGATACACAGACACACAGACACACAGATACACAGATACATAGACACACAGACACACAGATACACAGACACATAGACACATAGACACACAGACACACAGACACACAGACACACAGATACACAGATACACAGACATGTAGACATACAGACACACAGACACACGGATACATAGACACACAGACACACAGACACACATGACACAGACACATTGGCACACCGACACGCAGACATACACGGAGACATACACGGAGCACGGAGATACCAAGCAAGATCATACACACCCTGACGTTCTCGGTGTTCGTTCAGCTCCTGGTGTCGCCTCTCAAGATCGTCGATCTCACGCTAGAGTCGCAGCTTCAGAGCGTTCCGTTCCTGCTCCAACTCGTCCAGCTTGTCCAGGAGTTGCCGCCCCTGTTCATCGTCTTCTTCCAGGAGTTGCTGCTCCAGCCGTTCCGCCCACTTCTGCTGTTGTCGCCGACCTAGCTCGTGCCACTCTTTCTGGTGTCGCCACTCCAGGCTCCCCCACTCCTGTTGGTGCCGACTCCCCTGTTCCTGTGGTTCCTGATGGAGTTGTCGTTCCTCCCCCTGCTGCTGCTCCTGCTCTGCACTGCGCCACTGCTCGTCCCCTGCTGCGTCATGCTCGTCACGCTGCGGCGAGTCTGGGACACAGAAGGCCAGAGGTGAGTCAGCGGGCCGGATGGGTTCGGTCACCAACAAGGACTTTGATGAGCACGTGACTTCATAGGCGTAGGAACGTCATAAAAAGTGGGTGTGGGGGGGAGGGGGCAGCCACCAAGGGTGTGTGGGACTCTATCTCAGGGGTCTCCCTGTTTAAGAGGGCCCACCGGCTACTGTCCAAGGAGCATGTGCAGTAAAAAATAAAAATAATAAAACGGCGGAATAACAAAATGAAAGGCCTTAATAAATATAAATCGAAAACGCGTCAAATGTACACCATTCATTTCCTCATCGGACCCATTTGCCAGGTTTTCAGTGATTTTTGTTCAGTATCAGATGGAGTTTTACTAATGAAGGCCGCCTGAAGCAACTTAACCCGCCATTGCCTGGGGGGAGGGGGACGCCCAGTGTCCTAGTATTGTGAAATTTGAGTGGAAAACGACACCCCATGGATACAATTTTGCCAACTTTTTTCCGAGTTTTAAGGTGAATTTTCCACTCATTATTTAAAATGTATTGGATAATTTCAACCCTGATACTCATTGATGGATGTATTGCTGAGGACAGCCTGTGTAGGGAAAGACAGGTAAGAATTGGCATAGGTAGCTAATACCTAATTCTAATGAGCGGGTAATTGGATATTGATAAAGCCGAGTACATATGTTTTTTGGTTGAATTTTCCACTCTTTATGCTTTCTTTTGTTCAGAATTTTCCACTCCGCACCCCAGCTCCAAAGCAATCCTAGGACCCTGGGAACGCCCCCATGACGGACTTCCGTAATAACTCAACAAAGAACAGAGCTATCCACGCGAAACTTCGGGTACCTTCTTCTATATCAATTCGACATCTGCCGTGCAAAAATGAAGCAATTTAGTTCAAGTTGATTCAGATATAGCAAATTTAGTGATGTCACTACACACGAGTTTGACGAGAAAAAAAACAGCTAAATTTTAACAGGCCGTAAGAGGATGGTACGATAAGCAAAAAAAAATAAAGCAAAATACAAACAAAAAGATAGCAATTGTCAAGGACTACAAAATGATTGCAAATTTCACTGGCTGGCGTTGGTTCTTTTCCGTTTGTTTCTAACTAGCATGGCTTCTGAGATATGTGGGAATGTCTGGAGCGATGTCCTACAACAGGAAAAAAACTGGAAAATTTGACCTTTGATGACCTCTGGTGACCTCAATTTTGACCTGACCTAAAAGAATACTGAAATACTTTCGATAGAACATGTATAAAGCTATCAAATGCCTTTTTCCGCTTCTCGCTACGCAGCGTAGTTTTCGAGTTCTCAGGGGGAATCAATCAGGCGAAATCAACACCCCCTGCAGTTCGTGTTCGGCGCAAAGCCCCTGCAGTGCGCGGGTTAATGGGGAGGTCACGAAATTGAACCGACCTTAGGTCACTGATATAAAAAAAATCCGAGATAAACGAATTGTAGGTATTACCTTTATGAAATCCTGTAAGTACGAAATCGATCGGCCAAAAACTGTGGCTGTAGAAAGACCGCACACTTTTTTGGAGGTGGGGTCACGTGACCTGGCCTGGTGAACTGACCTGAGATGACCCTTGGTCAAGAGTTATACAATATGTGGGCAATTGATGCCTTAACAGCTGTGCTAAAAACGGCGGTTTTTTTTTTGCTATTCTCGAAAAACATTAGGGGGCGTCTAAACGCACCACCCCCAGCACGGCGAGGGAAATCCGGACAGTCGATTCCCCCGGGGGCGGGCCGGAGTGCTAGTGCATTTTCAATGAAGGTCCACTGTCAGGACAGTAGACACAGACAACAACGTTCAAAAGCTCTCGACAAGCACATTCGAAGGTATTTTAGATGGTTTTCCTGAAGTCAATATTGAGGTCACCTGGGCCTCGTTTCACCAAACGTACCTACTCCGTCGTAGTTTTGGTTCGTAGATCGTTATCTACTCCATGTGGACCTACGATCCTTACCAACCCCCGTTTCACGAAACGCCGTCGTTAGTAACGACGTCGTAACTACGATGGAGTAGGTCGGGCCGGGCGCTGATAAAACGCATGCAACTTATTTGCAAGATGATGCAAATAATCATTGGAATTTTCAGAGAGGAAAATGTTTTGTAAAATATTGATGAATTTGTAATACTAATTTATGAATATTATTGATAAATTTATTTGTAATTAATCATGTATTTTTCAACATCTTGCCCGCGCTCGATCACATTGCTTTTGCGGCAAATTGGTGATTGTTTATGTACCCTAGGTACTAATTATCTTGCTGTTTTCTGACCTTGGTTACTTTGATTCAGAGGCCCTAAACTGTGATATGTTTTTGACCTGCAGATCGTATCTAAATTGCATTTCCATTTATCAGTGTTTATATTTGTATATTTGCTGTCATGGCTCAAGCATTGGGTGGAGCTTTTCAGAGCAAGTTGGTGGGGCAAAATAATCATATTTGGTGTCTGTTTTGCATGGCTGCGGTGAAAAATTTCTATTTAAACACCAGCAAATCTTAAAATCTGACAAAAGTTGGTGGGGCAGAACACAGATCAAGATGGTGGGCCCAAGCTAATCAAAGTTGGTGGGGCAGTGCCAGTGCCACCATCTGAATAGGAAACTCCACCCATGGGCTCGGGTCCAGACCCTGAATCGCCAACGAAGATTAGAAAAGCTACCTGTGTTCAAATTCATGTTGAAGAAGAAAGAAGTAAGCAAAGCTTGCAGCATCTACTACTTGTACTGTCCTAGGTCTGTTGAAGTGATTGACACCATCCCTTGGGTTGGCTTGTGTAAGGCTTTCTGCCTATGCTTACTGACTTTGACGGAGTTGATTTGAACAATGGTGTTTCCCTTGGCAATCGTCGCTAGCTGGCCCCACCAGCATTCTGCTAGATATGGCAGCTATGGTTTGGTTGGTTTTGTTATGTTGTTTCATGCTAATTTTTGGTGTCTTAGGTGGCAAATTTTATCAAGCATTGATACAAGGCACATACAGATCTCAGTGGCTGCTCAGCCACAGCATTTGCGAGTGTGGTTGTGTGATGCCACCTAAATGTTATATAGTACCAGTTTGACAGTCCAGACTCACTTTAGCGTGCTGCCATCTATGGGGCGCCTTATGTACTCATCAGCTGACCATAGCTTTGCCTGGCTGGGGTCTTGGCGATTGTATGCATGCTTGTTCGGCATGGCTGGTCACTGGGCTATGCAGGCTATCAGGCTGTTTGCCTTAAGCATGAAATACTGTTAAATATATGTTCAAGCAGATTATTTGTTTGGAAACTATCGACAATGGCAAACTCAACACATCATATCATTTAAAGTATGTTATGTATAGTAGAATACAGAATGATTGAGTACCAAACAACTATGTACCAATAATACTTATGCACGAAGTATATGAGATCATATTGTAATGAAGACTGACGTAATCTCTGCAATAATGATGATTATGAGCATGATGTACCACCCACCTTGCATATTGAGTAAACACAAATATCAGCAGGGACTCGTCTAAGGAAATTTGACTAGGGGGCAGGCTTAAGATAACTTATTTGCATTTCACCTGTTCTTTCCACAAACCGTCACTCACAGTTTTTTTTCTTTCCATAGCCCATTGATATCGCTCAAATGGGTAGTAATATTCATAAAATAAATAGTTGGGCATTCAAACAAACAATTATGCTGAGATGATTGATAAGCAGCCAAATTATACATGATTATTAACCCGTCATTGACGGGGGTGTTTAATGCCCCCTCCCCCCAACAAACTTTTGTAATAGCTCAAAAACCAATAGCGCTATCAATGTGAAACTTTAAGTTCTTTTCTCACATCAATTTTACATCTTCTGTGCAAACATGAAGCAATTTTGTCTGATTTTTTTTTAGATATGGCGAATTTAATGATTTAGATAGTGAATTTAGTACAAATATGCCAGAACAAATGTAGGGTGTATGTGTGAAGGTGTGAATCACACGAGTGTGATGAAAAATCAGCTAAAATTTAACAGACCGCACAAAGGTCATATTTTGAGAAAAATGCAATCAAAACATCAAAAGGTAACAACAAATGGGAAGGGCTACAAAATGGCTATCTCAGTTTTAAATTTGGGTTTTTGACCCCACCCCTGACTGTGACCCGACATGTGACCTCAATGTAAACCTTTTGAGTATGCTTTAGATGTGTTTAATTGAGAGCTTTTGAATGCCGCCTTGCACGTCTCGCTGTGATCATTGTTTCGGAAGCCCACCGTCAATGGCGTTAGGCTGAGACCCCAGTCAAGGAGGGTGCAGGCAGCCAAGGCTTATGTGGAAGTGGGAAAACAAGTAATGAAATGTAGGGTGTATGTGCGAAGGTGTGAAGGCAATGGTGTTAACAGGTGGTAGCTGTGGAAGCAGCCCTTCTTGCATTTGAGTCCAGTAGTTTTGCATGCCATCTGTCAGTTCCACATTCCACAATCATTCAAAACACAGTCTTGCAAACTATGTGGATATTTATTTAGGTTGGTCAGCATTCAGAAAACCATTCAGCTAACTAGCCTATTTCATTATTGTTTCACCTTGCTTCATTAAAATACAATCAACTCAGAATGAGTTGGCAATTGCCCACACAAGAGCCCAGTTTTGATTTTATTCAAGCTGAAATGTACATTTAAGATCGTGGATGCAGATATTTTCAATGCTTTGACATTGTAATGCTAGAACACTAACCACCACCACCTCTACATTGTGAGTCTTGAGCAGGACAGTCAGCAGCAGTGCACAGGTAAGATCAATGCCAATGAGAGAATGTGGCAGGCACTGACGTGTTACTGGCATGCAACATAATTGTGACTCTGCAGCCCTACAGCTAGAATCAGCAGACGTAGAAGACATAATAGTTGTCAGCATGCAACAATATCAAGACTTAATGTACATCAGAATCAGATATCAATGGGCTATGTAGGCTGTTCCACAGCCTCAAAACTGAACTGAGATTTTGTGAAATTCACCAATAGTCAATTATTGATGTGTAGCATAATAAGGAATTTTAGCATTACAACCATTCCGGATTCAGACAATGCATAACACATTGGCAATTTATCAGTTATATGTTGATGTAGTCACTAGTCGCAGTCTTGATGAGCCAGGGTGAGTTGAACCATGTTGGCTGTGTCGATTGAACACAGCACTCTGCGAAAGAGATATGCCTAGTCAAAACCTAAGCCAATTAAATAAACAGTTTTCAATTTTGAGGATAAGTAGCTAGGAAATATGGATATGAGGAAAATGTGCCAAACTGAATTAATATTCCTTGTAACTACTTGATTTATCACAGTACCTACAAGCATACAAAGCAACATTGATAACTAATATTGTGGGGCAAATCAATATAATTGACTCTAATATCAATTATATATTGAAATGTAAACATGACTGATGAATGATGAATACAATTTAAAACAAATAAAGCAAACTACCAGAGTAAAAATAGCCTTAACTATAAAAACATGACTACCTAGTATCTACAAACTAAAGTAACCACCAAAGTGCTGATCAGTGCTGTTTCATACAAACAGCGGCCATTCACCTGCCACTGAATTTATGTTCCAGTTTCTTGTGAACAAAACAAAATCAACACAACTTTGACGAATATGAGCTTACCGAAAATACTGCGAAGAGTTGTACGAAAAACGGCGGACTTTATAGACTCTCGCGTCTTCCAATAGCGTCTTGTCACTCCTCATCCATAGGTATGTGGACTCAACTTCGCTCAGCTCAACTGCACTTCTCTCCCTACCCAGATTCGCCCAAATAATATTAAATCACCAACTATACTCTCTGTCAAAGTTCACAATCTGTGCCAAAACCAAGGCCGTAACTCCACAATTTGCTGCGTTGTTTATTTTCTACGACCTTCGTCAAACATCAAGGATCTCGAAAAATAATGGAGTAGCTAACCCCATTTTTGGAGTTATCAACTCCATTTCGCGTCGTTAAAAAGTGGCGTTACTCCACATGCGCCGCGTCGTTATCAACCCCTTTTGTCAAACGGAGTTTCGTAGGTAACGCCATTTTTTGGAGTAGCTAACCCCATTTTTGGGGTAACCAACTCCATTTTTGGAGTAGGTGCGTTTTATGAAAAGAGGCCCAGAGGTCATCAAAGGTCAGATTTTCAAGTTTTTTTCTTCTCCTGTGTTAGGGCTTCGCTCCAGAAATTCCCATATATCTCGGAAACTATGCTAGTTAGAAACAAACGGTAAAAGCGATCGCCAGGCAGTTAAACTTGCAATCGACAAATTGTCCTCAAATTTGATCTCAGGTCAATATTTGAGGCTCCAGAGGTCAAAACAGAAAACAATCTGTTTTTTTGCAAAATCGTTTTTGGCTATTAACTTTTTACTTAATAAAGATAACGGACAACTGTTTACGCCATTGTGTTTATCTCGTCCAGGCACTTTGAATGATATACATTGTGACCTTGTTAGGTCAACTTCAAAAAATTACCTCAGGTCACGTGACCTTGACCTGAGTTCAAGACCCAAGTAGGTCATGTTGCATATAGGGAGACGTGTCTCGACGAGAAAAACACATTGCTGTCGGTTTTACTTCTCTATCTTCATTATATCGGGAGTTATTGACAAAAAAGTGATGGTTACCTCAGATGACCTCAAACGACCCCATAGAGGTCACTGAACAAAACTTACACTTGGGTCATCACGAATATCTTATAATAACATGATCCAGAAGTAATTGGACCAATATCATTCATATCCTTGAAATAGGAAGCATTTGAATATTTCCCCATTGACCTATTATGGGCAGGTCACGAAATTGACCTGACCTTAAGTCACCGATGTCAAAATTCCGAGATAATCGAATTGTAAGCACTTATGCCCTCATGACACCCCGTAAGTTTCAAACTGATCGGTGAGAAACTCTGGCTTTGGCTCAACTGCAAACATTTTTGGAGGTGGGGTCACTTGACCTGGTCTGGTGACCTGACCTGAGATGACCCGATTTTTTTTTGAAAAGTGTGCGCAATCGATGTACTAACAGGTGTGCCAAAACCCGGCGGAGCTGCGCGCCGCTGTTTTTCGCTATCTTCGAAAACCTGAGGGGGAGGGCGGAAATCAACCCCCTGCAGTGCGCGGATTAATGCACCTGTTTGCGAGCCAGACGTGTCGAATTAAAAATGCGAAGAACCGTTACATTTCTATTACCATTGTTGCTTGTACGTGGTTACAAATGGTATTAAAGGGAATAGTTTACCGTTAACAAGCGCACTGGATGGCCTCTGATAATTACACGCCCTGGAAGGGGGGGGGGGGATTTCGCCCCCACCCCCAGAATCTAAAAAACAATGCAACATAGCGACAAGCGTAAAACGACGTTAGATAGCTCGAGACAAGCTCTATCGAAAGTACATCTGCCTTTTTGAGGTCAGGTCAATATTGGGGTCACCAGATGTCATCAAAGGTCCAATTTTCCAGTTTTAGGACTTCTCTCCAGAAATACCCAGATATCACATGAACTATGACAGCTAGGAACAAACGGAAAAACGCAATGGAAATCTCTTGACAAATTAAATTGAGAATTTTACTCAGATTTGAGCTCAGACAAATAGTTTAGGCTCCAGAGATCATCAAATGTCAAAAATGTCATTTTGTTTGGCAAAACAGTTTTTCGCAAATTACTTTGTACCTAATAAAGATAAAGCAATACGTTTTACGCCATCGTGTTTTCTTGTCAAGGCAATTCGAATCATATGCATTTTGACCAGGTTAGGTCAACTGATAAATTTGACCTCAGGTCAAGGTAAAGTGGTGATCCAAGCAGGATATGTTGCATATTGGGAAACGTGTCTCGACGAGACAAACACATTGATACCATTTTCACTTATCTATCTTCATTGTGTCGATATTAATTGACAAAACAGTGTTGATGATCACGAAATTGACCTTACCTTAGGTCACTAATACAAAATAATAGATTACCAAATTGTAGGTATCTATAACTTTATCAAATCCTACAAGATTGAAACCGATCGGCTTTAAACTGTGGCTGCGGTACTACCGCAAACGTGTTGGAGGTGGGGTCATCACATGAGCTGGTTTGGTGACCTGACCTGAGATGATCTGAGGTCAATATTTTGACATAATGTGGGTAGTTCATTTAACCCGCGTACTGCAGGACGGGGAGGGTTGATTTCCGCCCCCCCCCTCAGGTTTTTCAAAGATAGCGAAAAAACGTCGTCGCGCAGCGCCACCGGGTTTTGGTACACCTGTTAGGACATCAATTGCGCACACTTTAAACAAAAATATATCCTCGGGTCATCTCAGGCCAGGTCACCAGACCAGGTCAAGTGACCCCAGCTCCAAAAATGTTTGCAGTTGTGCCAAGGCCAGAGTTTTTCACCGATCAGTTTGAAACTTACAGGATGTCATGAGGGTATAAGTACTTACAATTCTTTAATCTCGGAATGTTGATATCGGTGACTTAAGGTCAGGTCAATTTCGTAACCTCCCCATGATAAGTCAACGGGGAAATATACAAATGCTTCCTATTTCAAGGATATGCATGATATTAGTCCAATTACTTCTGGATGATGTTATTATAGGATATGCTTGATGATCCAAGTGTATTTTTTGTTCAGTGACCCCTATTGGGTCATTTGAGGTCATGCGAGATCACCATCACTTTTTTGTCAATAACTCACGAGATAATGAAGATAGAGAAGTAAAACAGATATCAATGTGTTTGTCTCGTCGAGACACGTCTTCCCATATGCAACATGCTCTACTTGGGTCACCACTTGACAATGACCTGAGGTCAAATTGTTAAGTTGCCTTAACAAGGACATCATATATATCATTTGAAGTGCCTTGACAAGATAAACACAATGGCGTAAACAGTTTGCAGGTATCTTTATTAAGTAAAAAGTTAATAGCAAAAAACGATTTAGCAAAAAAAAAACATTTTTCCTGTTTTGACCTTTGGAGCCTCCAATATTAACCTGATATCAAATCTGAGGACACTTTGCAATTGCAAATTGCACTGGCTGGTGTTTGCTTTTTCCGTTTGTTTCTAACTAGCATCGTTTCTGAGATATATTGGAATTTCTGGAGCGATGTCCTAAAACAGGAAAAAAAACTGGAAAATTTGACCTTTGATGACTTCTGGTGACCTCAATTTTGACCTGACCTAAACCAATACTGACTACTTTCGATAGAACATGTATGAAGCTATCAAATGCCCTTTTCTGCTTCTCGCTACGTAGCGTAGTTTTCGAGATCTCAGGGGGCGGAAATCCACCCCTCCCCTGCAGTTCGTGTTCGGCGCAAAGCATTGCGCGGGTTAATACAGTATGCAAAAAATGGTTGCGCTGCGCGCCGCCGTTTTTGCGCTATCCTCGAAGAACCGGAGGGGTGTGCAGATCCCCCCCCCCCCCCCACTCCAGGGCGCGTGAGGGAACCTGTGCCCCTCAAGACGGACTCGAAGCCTCTCCAGCTGCAGTGACATCGCAGTCTGGATCGTTCGTTCTCCGTGACGGTGCGCCGCCTCGAACTTTTTTCATGTTTTTTTTAACTGAGATAGCAGATTTTTAGAGCAGATCGAAAAACGGGTTGTGGTGAAAGAATTACCTCGCTACGCTAAGTAATTTCGACACAGGACTAGTGTCGTGGTAGTAGATCGGGGGACTAAACAGCGCCTTTTAATTAAAAGCGGCCCTATTAGAAGACGCTGTTCGGCTGTTTCGTGCCCCGATCGGGGTACGAAATATGAAAACTTATCGACGGATATCCATCTATCGTCCAAACAAATGCCATATTCGTTTTGTAGCTCGAAATGCCCCGTATAGCCAAATTTCAAGATAACTTTCAAGGTAACCTATTCTCTTTAACCCTATTAGTGGCGGGGGCAGATTCTGCCCACCCTCAGGTTTTTCGTAGATATCTCCCGAACAGCTTAGAGAAAACCAATGAAATTCTGGGAATTTTCCTAGAATTGAATTCTGCATATGGAATCAAAAGTTTAAGCTCCTAGCCTTAACAGAGGCTGTTCCAGGGCCCAGTTTTTGGAAGTTTTTTGAGACATTTGGCGATAATACGGAGATGCGATCTTCACGGCTTCTTCCTAACTGCCTGCAGTATAAAGGAATTACATAGGTTTACGGTGATTAGAACAAGTGCAAATTAGTTTATTTTAGTGAACTATAATCAGTATTGCACGGCAGAGGCGGTTCCAGGTACTTGAAAAGGGGGGGGGGGTTTACAGGAAGTTGTTTTTATATATTTTGCCTCCCCTTTTCGGTAACCTGGCACCGCCTATGGATGCAAATATGCTGTATAACTGTTTTGTCCGATGTCACAATAGCGCAACATTTCATTAATCGAGAAAAATAAGAAAAAAGACGGTTTTATAAGGCATTTATTTGTCCCCCAAATTTAGTGACCTGAAAACGCCTATGATTTTGCATTTTCAAAAGTCACCATCATATATCAATCCCCAATTCAATCGCTATCGATTCCCATTAGTTGCGTTGAAATCGAGTGATAAACATGACAGCTGTGTTGGATCACAAATACCTCTAATATTTGTAGTTTTTGCCCCCCTGTTGCCTATCAAAAATGTCGTATTTTGTATCTTGTTTAGAAATGCACATCGTGTTGAGGGGAATCAAACGCCGTTTGATTTTTGAAAATCGGACTGATAGATCTCGAGATCTCCGGGGAGCGGAATCCGCCCCCCCCCCCCCGGATCCGCCCCCCGGCCACTAATAGGGGCAGCCTGGAGCCTGCCACTAATAAGATTAAGTAGTGTTGCTAAAATCCTAGTATATTGAAAGCCTCGTGGCGACATCTATTGCCTATGCCACTTACCCCCAGTTAGGCAGGTGGCGCTAGCGACAGACGTCATGCAGACTGGGGATAAATCGTGTCGTACCACGCTTGGCCGGGGATATATAGAAAATGACCCTAGCTCAGCTGGAGTCATTTTTTAGCTAGGGTATTTTTTTATGTGCCACTTTTGGTCGGGCTGCTCAAAGCACCTTTACTACCCCTGAATACCGTTTGAAAGCTCGCCAAAAATCATTTGGAAAATATTTCTGTTATTTTTTTGGCTCAGGTAAATATTGAGGTCACCAAAGGTCATCAAAGATCAGATTTTCCAGTTTTAGGACCTTGCTCCAGATACCCCATAAATCGCCCAAACCGTCCATAACCCCACAGAAAGAACCTCCAGCGTCTCATTGATTTATCGCCAGGTTACCAAAATTTGATTTTCTTTCCTTACCTTGCGGAAACAAGGTAAGGAATGTTATGGCATTTTTTTGTGTTTTGTTTTAAATGTTTTGAAATGTTATGCCAAAGGGTCGTTGGGCAATATTTGCTTACCAACTGTGTTCTTCTGCCTGTCCAAGCATGTTGTTATATTGTTCATACAGCCAGGTCTCAGTCGGCTTCACCCGAATGGGGCGGTAAAACATGCCGTTTGCATTTCGTAACAATGCGCAGAGCTGGCGAATATGTACTCACGTGAATCAGCATCCATGCTGTCCATCGAGGAGGTCCACTTCGGCCCATCCATCAGCCGATCCAGCTGGTCCAGTTCTCTCCGGTGTCGCTTTTGCTACTCATGTCGCTCCTGATGGTGTTGCCTTTTCTGCTCGTCCCACTCTTGCAGGAGTCGCCCTTCCAGTTCATCGAGCTCCTGCAGCACCCTACATTGCAGCTTGTGGAGCTCCTGGTCCGCTTCGTCCCGCTGATTCTTCAACTCATCCTGATCCATCTTCACCAGGAGTTGACGTCCTTGTTCATCGTGTTTTTGCAGGAGCTGTAGATCTTGCTCTGTCCGCTCCTCACAGTGCCTCCGCTCCTGGCCATCCTGCTCGCGACGATGCCGCCGCTCCAGCTCGTCCCGCTCCTGACGATGCCGCATCTCCATCTCTGCTCGCTGGAACTGCTCCACCAGCTCTTCCCGCGCCTGCTGTATTCGACATACGAAACAATCCCATACATATGCTGGTGAGCGGAACCGCTCCGCCTCTTGCATTTAACACCGCTCAAACTCCACCAAGTCCTGCATGTGTGAGCGGAACCACTCCTCCCCATCATCATGCTCCTGCTCCGCACCGGGGCACTGCTCGGCCCCGGCCGCGCCACGCTCGTCACGCTGCGCCGAGTCTGGAACACAAGAAACCAGAGGTGAGTCAGCGGGCCGGAAGGGTTCCGCCACCGACGCATCGGCCCGGCAGAATCCTCGTCACGATAGAGACATGCAGGCATGCAGACACAGTGACACACAGACACACAGACACACAGACACACAGACACACAGACACACAGACACCAGACACACAGACACACAGACACACAGACACACCGACACACAGACACACAGACACACAGACACACAGACACACAGACACACAGACACAGACACACAGACACACAGACACACAGACACACAGACACACAGACACACAGACACACAGACATACAGACACACAGACACACAGACACACAGACACACAGACACACAGACACACAGACACACAGGCACACAGACACACAGACACACAGACACACAGACACACAGACACACAGACACACAGACACACAGACACACAGACACACAGACACACAAACACACAGACACACAGACACACAGACACACAGACACACAGACACACAGACACACAGACACACAGACACACAGACACACAGACACACAGACACACAGACACACACACACACACACACACGCACACGCACACGCACACGCACACGCACACGCACACGCACACGCACACGCACACGCACACGCACACGCACACGCACACACACACCACACACACACACACACACACACACACACACACACACACACACACACACACACACACACACACACACACACACACACACACACACACACACACACACACACACACACACACACACACACACACACACACACACACCTGCGCCTGCTGGTTTCGCTTCTGTTAGTTCCGCTCCTGACGCCGGTGTCGATCCTGTTGGTCCCGTTGCTGACGCTGGCGTCGTCTCTGTTGGTTCCGCTCCTGCTGACGCTTCTGTTGGTCTCGCTCTTTGCGGTGGCGATGCTTCTGTTGGTTCCGCTCCTGGCGGTGGAGCCGCTTCTGTTGGTCCCGCTCATGGCGGTGGCGTCGCTTCTGTTTGTCCCTCTCCTGCTGACACTGCTTCTGTTGGTCCCGGTCCTGGCGTTGGCGCCCCTTCTGTTGGTCCAGGTCCTGACGCTGGCGTCGCTTCTGTTGATCCCGCTCTTGGCGGTGTCGTCGCTCCTGCTGATCCCGCTCCTGGCGGTGGCGACGTTCCATCTCCACCAAGTCCTGCATGTGTGAGCGGAACCACTCCTCCCCATCATCATGCTCCTGCTCCGCACCGGGGCACTGCTCGCCCCCGGCCGCGCCACGCTCGTCACGCTGCGCCGAGTCTGGAACAAAACAGGCCAGAGGTGAGTCACCGAGACCTGCGCGGTTGGAAATTCCTGTATAATTGTATCCGGTGGAGATTTTCACACCATTTTTAGGGGAGAGTGGGGTGGGACGGGCATGTTAGTATTGGATGTTTCATATCTCCTGCACAAGTGTCGCGATAGTCTTGTTATGTTTTGTCTCAGACATCTTCCAACATTTAGGTATGTATTATGTATCCTACGATATAACAGTCAACATCCATAAATGTCCAAATGGGGACATTTCCCGCGAGAGACTGCACAAACCCGTCTTGCCCCACCACGTGGGGTAAGATGGGTTTCCACGTGGGGCATAACAGGCATACATTTATTCGATCTTAAAAAAGATTGGTGCTCACTGTAAATCCTCAAAGATGATATGGATGATCATATCATCATGATGGCATGATGCATATGGCATGCAGCCACACTAGGCGAATGTTCTTCGAAGTTTCAGTGGTTGTTACATTCTACCTGAGTTCAGATTAATAATTGGTATACGTTTAAATAAGTACTGGGATAAAGTCAGGGCTGTATGATCCTATTCGGTTGAAGGGACTCCAGCCAGTGGCGTAGCCAAGAGGGGGGGGGGGGGGCAAAGGGGGCCATGCCCCCCCCCCACCCCCCCCCCCTGGAGGCCAGGCGGGCCACTCTGGCGACCGAGCGAGGGCCCCCTGGGGCCGAAGGCCCCAGTGTTTTGGATGGTGTCAGGTGCCCGCAAAACGCCTTATCTTCAAACTAAATCACTTGATGGAAGAAAAAAACTTCCGTTTTCATGAAGTTTTCTCCTAAGATCATTGTTTTTCACGTTCAGTGCAGAGAACGCGCAGGGGGGATAGTTGTATTGCATGCCCCCCCCCCCAAGATTCCTGGAGGGTGGGGGGCATTTGCCCCTGATGTCCACTCCCTGGATTCGTCAGTGGGGGCGGATACCGTCCCCCCTTAGTTTTTTTTGGAAATAGCGGAAAACGACGCCGTTTCGCGCCTCCATTTTTGGTACAACTGCTTGCCTATCAATTGCCCAAATCCTGTTAATTTGTTTACCTCGGGTCTCCTCAGGTCACGTCACTAAGTAAAGTCTAGTGATCCAACCTCCAAAAAATGTAAGGTCGAGCCGCAGCCACATTGCTTGACCGATCAGTTAGATACAGGATTTAATCAGGTCATGAACACCTACAATTCTGTATTTTCGGATGATTTGTATATCGGTGACTTAAGGGCAAGTCTATTTTGTGACCTCTCAAATATAAGTCATTGGGGAAACATGACACTGCATATAAATCCATAGGAAATTGCTAAATTTGCTCAATTTTCATTGTTAAAAAATATTTCAATATTAAAAAATATAATCAAATCGTGTTGGGTAAACATTTTCCAAGGTGAACTATTTCCTTTAAGGGGCTCTACAAAATATAGAGGCCTAAATCCGAGGAGATACGATTTCGTGTTTTTTTTTGCGGGGGGGGGGGGCCTTGGCTGAGGGGGCCCTGGGGATGTCGTGCCGTCGTGCCCCCCTCCCCCCCCCCCCCCCCGCCCCCGGCCCCCTTCCCGAAGTCCTGGCTGCTCCCCTGTATGGTACAATAAACATAAGATCGCCATAAGCGAAGATCAGTGTATGTTTCCACCTAAATAAACATAACTACTGAGCATGTCTAATAACATTCACTAGGTAATAAATTGTCACCTAGTTTTGTTTTAGTTGTGCATGCTCAAAGAAGCAAATTTACCTAAGGAAAACCTTTATTCATGGCTAAATCGATTTTAGCGAATGTAAAACGGAATCGCTTGAAATAGACATTGATTCCGATTCCGATTCTACAATCCTCTAAACAATATTGATTCCACCTGATTCTGATTCCACCCAAATGCGAAAGGAATTGAATCCGATTCCCATTCTAGTCTAAACTCCAAAGGGAATCGATTCCAGAATCGGATTCGATTCCAATGAAATCAAGCACAAGTCTGATTGCATGAACACAGTTGAACTAAAGCTCAGGCGTGGTTCCCATTCTTCGATTAATCAGCGATGATTACTGTATTATGATTACTGTAAACTGCTGAACAAAATCATGTAATTGTACCTAACTGTTGCTGGTGAGGATCAACGCACTTCCCGTGTTGTGTTGCTAGCGTCACCTATCGAGCTTATTTTGTACTAGAGGCCGGCAATGCGATCGGAGCATTGCCTTGGGGTCAAAATCGTACGATAATTCCGTAGTTTGGCCCCAGCCGGCCAGACCACCGCTGACTGGTCGTTGCGGTGACCTCAGACTGTGACGTCACTACAAGCCGCCACTGGGTGTTGTGCCTCAGTACTGTACGGCACAGTATCCTGTTGTGCGGCACAGTATCCACGGCCGGCCGGCACCAGCTGACAGCGGAGGCCCGCTCCTTCAAAATGGTAATTTGGTTTTACCCCCTGGGGGGTTTATTTCGCCCCCCCTCAGGATCGGCGGCCATTAATGGATTTTGGGTCGCTGTATCGCGCACGTGACCTGCGAGTAGCAAGTCTGTGTCACCAATCGTGTGACCTGAGGAGGCGAGAAAAAAAAATGATTGCGCCCACGTTTTGGTACTTGGCACGTGCCACATGCCATCGATTGACCCGCAAATGGTATCATCATCTGTCCCCCGTTTTGTCCCATCGTCGGATGGTATCACCCCCGTTTGGGCTCCACGTGCCAATATGCTCTGTCGGACAGATACACAAACAAGCTCCTCCCACTTCCCGAGCGACGGAGCGGTGGACATCTTTGAACTCAGAAAAATATGTAAACATGTTTCTCTTCTTTCTACGATTTTGAACTATATCTTCCGATCGCTGGCGCTACTGTGCTGCGGCTTTTAACCAGTTTTCTACGGTAGAGCCCTTCATGGAATGGGAATCCCCATGGAACACATGGAACTGGATGGAAATGGGTGGCAATGGGCCATTTTTGGAAATGTAACGGGTTGGAATGGGTTTGGGACAGACCATATCATTTTTTAGCACCACAAAATGTGAAATATGCTGAAACAGGTGGGAAAGGGAGACCCATCAATTATGAATTCATATTTGGATTTGGATTGCAATGGGTTTGGGTCTGGATGAATGGGCTGGAACGGGATGGAGGCTGAAAATGTGTCCCATGAAGGGCTCTACTCTCCGGCTAACACCGGTCTTTGGCCCGATCCTGCCGGTGTGATGTGTCCTGTCTATGTTTATGTATCTGTCTATGTTCATGTGTCTGTCTATGTATCTGTATCTGTCTATGTATATGTATCCGTCTATGTTATCTGTCTATGTATCTACTATCTGTATCTGTATA
>JAXIVJ010008468.1:0-45000 GCA_036785665.1 Chirona hameri
CATGGTACCCGCTCGGCCCCCCAGTGTTTTTGGCCGCTAGCGGGTCCAAGAGGGGGCAAAGCGGCCAATCCTTCCAAAGCGGCTGAAATGGGCAATACATTTGTTTGTTTGTGTGTTTATTTGTTTATTGATAAATCACCAACAGGCACAAAAACCGGTTACAAGCGAAGTCAGGAGATAAAACTATGACTTGCACTTAAAATAACACGCATACAAGACGACAGACAACACACACACACACACACACACACACACACACACACACACACACACACACACACACACACACACACACACACACACACACACACACACACACACACACACACACACACACACACACACACACACACACACACACACACACACACACACACACACACACACACACACACACACACACACACACACACACACACACACACACACACACACACACACACACACACACACACACACACACACACACACACACACACACACACACACACACACACACACACACACACACACACACACACACACACACACACACACACACACACACACACACACACACACACACACACACACACACACACACACACACACACACACACACACACACACACACACACACACACACACACACACACACACACACACACACACACACACACACACACACACACACACACACACACACACACACACACACACACACACACACACACACACACACACACACACACACACACACACACACACACACACACACACACACACACACACACACACACACACACACACACACACACACACACACACACACACACACACACACCTATACGTGTGTACGGTGTAAGACGAGCACCTTGTCTGCACCGTGTATCTAGAGGACCACCTGTTGCGATTGCCTGAGGCCCGCCAAAATGCAGGCACTTAAAATGAGTGACGAATAGAGGTACCCTGACGTTTGAAATTTGTCAGAATCGTTTTAGGAAAGAAATGCCATGAGGTCGGAATGTCGAGGACCTCACCGGAATCCGAGGACCGGCTGTGTGAAATACGTGTACATTTCGTGAATTATGAGGACCGACAATCAGCTGATTATTCGCCCACTGAAAGTAGATCCCCGTCACAGCAAACTGCCTATCCGACGGATGGGCAACTCGGTCCAGATTTCAGGAAGTATTGTTCGGAAAAATTCCGTTATGGGGTCAAACGGCTTGTCACAATTTTCTCTATTCTATGAACATATGCAAATGTCATATCTTGGACGTACCCAGGGCCCCTGTCACGCGCGTCGCCAGGCATTGTGAACTTACAGATACAGATATTGATTGAGGTCATCCACGTGCAGGCAAGTAGCCAAGGGGGGGGGGGGGGCGGCGGGGGCGGCCGCGTCCCCTGGAGGCCAGGAGGGGCCCTTTTCGGAGCGCGAGGGCTCTTTTCGGCGCGCTGCGCGCGCCGAAAAAGGCTGACGAGACCGCGCGAAAGAGGACTTCAGATGCCCTTTAGGGCCACCAGGGCCCTCTCTGAAGGCCCTTCGACGTTCAAAAGAGCCCTGTGCATGTCAGAGGGGCCCCTGACCAGACCGAAAGGGACCCTGAGCGGATCAGAGGGCCCCCTGAGCACGTCGAATGGGCCCCCTGAACACGTCGAATGGGCCCCTAGCCAGCACAGAGGGCAGGTCGAGAGGCCCTGGGCCCTGGGCAGGTCGAGAGGCCCCTGAGCATGTCAACAGGGTGACATAGCGGCCAACGCAGTCCCTTGCCAGGTCATAAGGGCCCTTGAGCAGGTTAGAGGGTCTCTGGACAGACCAGAGGGCCCCTGGGAAGTTAAAAGGGTCCCTGTGCAGGTCAGAGGGGCCCCTGACCAGACCGAAAGGGCCCCTATGTGGGTCAGAAGGGCCCCTAAACATGCCGAATGGGCACCTAGTCAGCACGGAGGGGTCCCAAGGCAGGTCGAAGGGCCCTCGGCGCATGTCGCAAGGCGACAAAGCAGCCAGCGCAATCCCTTGCCAGGTTGAAAGGGCCCCTTAGAAAGCTAGAGGGCCCCTGGAGAGACCAGCGGGCCCCTGGAAAGTTAAAAGGGTCTCTGTGCAGATCGGAGGGGCCCCTGACCAGACCGAAAGGACCAATGGGCGGGTAAGAAGGGCCCCTGAACATGCCGAATTGACCCCCTGCCCAGCACGGAGGGGCCCCAAGGTAGGTCGGAGGGCCCCTTGAGCATGTCGGCAGGGCGACAAAGCAGCCAGCGCAGGCCGACCAGAAGAGTCGCTGGGCAGATCGGGGGGGGGGCTCCTGGGCAAGTCAGAGGGGCCCCTGGCCAGACCGAATGGGTGCCTGGGCCGGTCGGAAGACCCCTTGAACATGTCGGATGAGTTCCTAGCCAGACTGGAGGGGCCCCTGGACAGGTGAGAGGGGCCCCTGAGCAGGGGCCCCGTATTGCGGGGGCAGGGTACCCAAAATACCCCCAGTCGAAAATCCTGGGGGGCATAAAGGCAATTTTTTCCCCTCCCCAGATTTTGGCCTGCTCAATCTGGGGGAAAAAATGACCCTCCCCCACCCCTCCCCAGGATTTTCAACTGGGGGGGGGGGGATTTAGGTACCCTGCGCTCCGCAATCCGCCGTCCCTACCCCTGAGCATGTCGGTAGGGCGACAAAGCAGCCAGTGCAGTCCCTGGCCAAGCCGGAAGGACCTCTGAACAGGCCGAATGGGCCCCTTGACACACATGAGGGGCTTCTTGGAAGGTCAGAGGAGTTCCTGGTGAGACCAGAAGGGTCAAAGCACGTGGAGATCACAGATGAAGATTAAATACAAAGAGGATTTACTCCACAATACAAATATTAAAAGCGGAGCTTTCGGGTATATTATAACACCCTTCGTCAGGGTGCTACAATATACCCGAAAGCTCCGATTTTAATTTGTCCTGTAGAGTAAGCCCTCTTTGTATTATATATATCACCCACTCCACATCATGTCTTTTCTCTTCGCGGATCCCAGATGAGTCCCTGAACAGGTCGGGAGGGCGTTGAAAAGGTCAGAGGGGCCCTAGACGATCTGAATGGACCTTGGGCCTTTCAACAGTAAGAATACAGTTGTACAGGGAATCAAACTCAAAATTTTCGCGTACGCTTTGCGGTGCAATTTAACTGCAAATTCAATTATATGCGGGTTAGGAAAAAAAACTCGGCCCGTTTCTCGGCGCATTTATGTGTTATGTTGCTACTTTCCTATGTAATTGGGCAAAATAGTTCACTTTAGCACCTTTTTTACCGCACTTTTAAACGCACAATATAACAATTTTAGAGGTCCGCACCATACGCAATGCGACGCATTGATGAGAATGCATATCCAGGGCATAAGACTCAAAATGTTCGCGCCGCTCTGCGGCGCCATTTGTTTAAGAGTTCCAGGTCTTAAGCATAAACAATATTCCAAGTTGGTATAGCTGATTCCAAATTGGTGTCGCTCGTTCCAAAGTTGATATGGCAGTTTGCTAACTCCAGCTCCTAAATGTTGGTATGGCCCATGCCATACCTGTCATACTGCATTTTCCATCCTTGTAACGTGCCTTTTCATCCGTTTTTTTTTTGGGGGGGGGGGCTTTCAACGCTTGGAAAGGGGGCCCTTTCAACGCTCGGGAAGGGGCCCTTTCGAGGCGCCGCCCGCCCCCCCCCCCCCCTGGACGAAATCCTGGTTACGTGCCTGTCCACGTGGCAGCGGCTGTTACGTGTCAAGCCAGGTAAAGCCAAGTCAAATCAAGTACTTATCATCTCTCTCTGTGTGTGTGTGTGTGTGTAGGGGGGGGGGGGGGTCGGATGCCCTTTGAAGTCAATTTTTGTCATGCAATACCGATAGTCGTAATGTTAAAAATTTCCATAAGTGTGGGGGCGACCCCACTAGGTAGCGACAACCCTGGAGCTTGCACATTGTCTGTTTATGTAGTAATGACGCGCACGGCCGCTGTAAAATGTGGTTGCTTGTACAGAATTGACCTCGGCTAACTTTACCATCGATCTGACCTGACGATATTGATGTTTCTAAGGGGGGGGGGGCGAGTTATAGGTATAACGTAGCGTTCCGCTTGGGAATATCCTGAGTAGCACCTAAATAGGTAATACGAATTCGCTAAATTGCATTTTTTATTGCAAATTGCAAATCTTGGATTTTATATCGGTAACCCCATATCACTTCAATTCTGGGGACTCCCCATTATAAGGCAATGGGCACTTAAATTCGCCTCTATTGCCTCAATTGACTAAATTTCAATTTCAAGTTGCCAAAGGTTTCAAATGCCTCATTTTGACATGTTTGGCATGAAACTGATACTCAAAATGTTCCCATCGGCGATTCTTGCCAATTCAGGTGAAATAATTAGGTACTCCGTGGGCCTTGCAGGGTCACCTGAGATCATCTGTGGTCATCAGCACTAATTTTCCCCTAATCCTCGACAGAATGGAGCCTTCAAATGTCATCATTGGATTTCTGGCGACAATGCCCGTGAGATGATATGCAATATACCCCATTTAGGTTATTTGGTGACCTTGACCTGAGGTCAGTTTTTATTAATAGTTGAAGGAATAAAGTCGGGCTCAAATGTCAAGATGATATTTGAGTTCAAATGTCAAGATGACATTTGAGTTCAAATGTCAAGATGGTCACCTCTATGGGGTTGCTGTGCATAACTTACGCAAATCTGTTTTTGTATTACGACTTACTTTCTATGGGCGTACAGGGACGGTAACCCGCACTTGTCCCCGGTCCGGGATGGATCGTGGCGACGTCCCGGTTGGCCAGGCGGGCTGCCCCGAAATAATAGGACATTGCAAGCAAGTGCTTTCAACTTACTCCTTGCCAACTAAGCTTCATTATAAAAAAAAATCACAGGAATTACCTTCCTAATATCTGAATCCAGTATCCCGATAAATCATGTGCTGTGGCGCGGTGGTCAGTAGATAGCTACAACTAGCGTTTCGCGATCAAAGGGATAGGTGCTCTGATTTAAGCGTAAGCTTATGGAACAATCCTTTTGTTTTGATGGCAACGTGCACCAGGGTTGTGCTCGACTCAGATTTTTTAGACTGACTCGACTCCGACTCATTTACGAAGGGACTCTGACTCAACTCTGACTCAAGCGGGAAAATTATTTGTTTTGAGTCGACTCAGCTTTGACTCATTTGCTTTTACCCCTGATTCAACTCTGACTCAAGCGAGGGGGACAATTTGTTTGAGTGACTCAACTTTGACGCATTTGCTTTTACCCCCGACTCAACTCTGACTCAAGCGGGATTTTGTTTTTGTTTAGTCGACTCAACTTTGACTCATGTGAAAATTGCTTGAGTCGACTCATTTTTGACCTCAAGTTCAACTAACTTAACGACTTTGATTCAAATGTATTTGACTTGCAAAAACTCATTAGAATATTATATCATATAGGTAAACACTTTTATTTTGATTTACTCTGGATCAAGGCACATTAATGAATATTGCATTATCATAAATATCTACTGCATCCAGCTGCATTGTAAGCTATATTCAAATATATGTTCCTAATAACAATAACAATAATAATAATGATTATTATTAATATTTCGCACCAGCACAGCTACGTATTGTTTATGTTATTGATTTATGTGGGTTTGAAAAGCACTCTAGAACATTGTTTGGACCCTTTATTATTTAGTTGCTCCGATTGTTTTGCTTGTTATATCAGATGTGACTTTGACTTGTAAGAGGTTGAGTCGACTCAGCTTTGACTCAAGTAGCATCCAGGTGACTCAACATTGACTCAAGCGACATCCATGCGACTTCGCTCTGACTCAACTCAAACCCCTATTTTGATTAAGCGACTCGACTCTGACTCAAGTTGAGCCCTTATTTTGTTAAAGCGACTCAACTCTGACTCAAGGAGAGCCCCTATTTTTCTTAAACGACTCGACTCTGACTCAATTAGATTTGAGTCAGAGTTGAGTCAAATCTGACTCACCGACTTTGAGTCGAGCACAACCCTGACGTGCACCAATGTGTCCATCCTGAATTTCACCTATTGTCAAGGCAAATAAATGTATGATGATGATGATGGTGATATTAGTAGATCCAAATTTGTTAAATACCATGGAGGATCCTGGTCAGTGGATAGGAATGATTTTGAATGGGGAAAGAGATAATTTTCCCCTTTCTTCATGCAATACAATTTTAACAAATACCACTTCCCCTCTCATTTTTTTTTAGTATCCCTGAGCCTGGATTTTCTTAGAGCTCTATCTGAAGAGCTTGCCAAATTATAGGTAAAATTTTGGATACCTAATGCCAACATTCTTGATCGATCAAGTATTGTTTCCAAAGTTTAGTGAAATGTATTTGCTGGATCTTGTTATCTTTTCCAGGTATCTTGGCACAATCTCTTTATCTCTTATCACATATAAAATTAAATGAACACAATTATGTTTAAATATTTAATACTGGCATAAAAACTGTGCCAATGTAAAATCATGTTGGATTCTGAAAAATAACATACAATTTGTGGCATACCCAGACCAAAATAGCCACAGCATCATGCATCTGTAGTTATTGTGGTAAAATATTCAATACTGGCAAAAATACTGTGTCATGTAAATCCCATTTGCCCATGCCCATTTTTTCCCTCCGCGAATTTGCGACGGTCACCTTATTTTGGTATTCGAGCTTACGAAATTCACTTTTCGAATTCACAAATAAAAAAATTTTGAGGACATTTTTCCGAGAAAAAAATATTTCTGGGGTTCAAAAACCCCCAAAAATAACAAATTCTAGATGGCCATTTGGACGAGAATGACATTTCTTTTCTTTTGACATTTTGTATTTGCAATTTGCTTTGAAACTCTATTACAAAAATCAAACATTTATTGTTCTTCCACCAAAAGAGTTGGAAAAATTATTGCTCTCATATGGTCAGAACCAAAAATAATAATGGTGTTTTCTATCTTATTTGTGGAATATTGAATGATGCTTTGATTCTATTACCTACTTCAAATACGCAAAACATCAATTGTCCAAAACTATTTTGCAGCACCCATGGAATCAGCAAGTGATGTCATCATGGATGAATATGGAAACATTATTCTTGCATCCTTATAACAATAGGTACAACAAATATCAGTAGATGATACAACGTTGCATGGTTCTCAGGGCCTATTTTAAGGGGAAAACCACTGGGGGGGGGGGGGCAAAAGGTACCCTCATTTTTGGGGATATCTTTTTGTGGCAAAAAGGTAGCCCCCATTTTTTCCCTCCGCGAATTTGCGACGGTCACCTTATTTTGGTATTCGAGCTTACGAAATTCACTTTTCGAATTCACAAAGGAAATTTTTTTGAGGACATTTTTCCGAGAAAAAAATATTTCTGGGGTTCAAAAACCCCCAAAAATAACAAATTCTAGATGGCCATTTGGAAGAGAATGACATTTCTTTTCTTTTGACGTTTTGTATTTGCAATTTGCTTTGAAACTCTATTACAAAAATCAAACATATATTGTTCTTCCACCAAAAATGGAATAACATGACGTCATTAAAACGTTATTATCTCCCCAAATACTTCATTAATTTCATTGAAATTTGGTGAGAAGACGTATAATTGATGTAGTATAAGGTACTATAGGTTTCACGTTGATATCTATTAGAGTTGTATAGTTATTGAGAAAATCCGGTAGGTGGCAGATTCTGCCCCCCCTCCCCCAGCGGGGCGAGTGTCACCGGGACTGCTTGAATTGCATCAAGTGCGCTGTTTTGTCTCTCATTGAAAGCAAGGGATACATCAAAACTAAAATTAAATCACTTAAGAGAAAAACTTTCGTTTTCATGAAGTTTTCTCCTAAGATCATTGTTTTTCACGTTCAGTGCCGGGAACGCGCGGGGGGGGCATACTTGTATTGCATGCCCCCCCCCCCCCCTCTCCCCCAGATTCCTGTGGGGGGGGGGGGGCATTTTCCCCTGATGTCCGCCTCCTGGATCCGACAGTGGGGGCGGATACTCTCCCCCCTTAGGTTTTTGGAAATAGCGGAAAACGACGCCATTTCGCGCTGCCATTTTTGGTGCAACTGCTTGCCTATCAATTGCCCAAATCCTGTTAATTTGTTTACCTTGGGTCTCCTCAGGTCAAGTTGCTAAGTCAAGTCTAGTGATCTCACCTCCAAAAAATGTAAGGTCGTGCCGCAGCCACATTGTTTGACTGATCATTTAGATACTCACAGGATTTAATCAGGTCATACACACCTACAATTCTGCTATTTCGGATTATTTTTATATCAGTGACCTAAAGTGAAGTATATTTTGTGACCTCCCAATTATAAGTCATTGGGGAAACATGAAAATGTATATAAATCCACAGGAAATGGCTAAATTTTCCCAATGTTCACCAGTCTTTTGCAATCTACGGTTTTACGGATCTACGTGGCAGATCTACGGTTAGGCAAAATGGGCAATTGCCCCTCCCCCCAACCGCCTTAAATCGTCGCAAGATCGACATATGTCCTGATATAGAAAACAATCTCTAAGCAACTTTTACTAAGGGAAGTTAGCTTTAAATCAGGTATCAATACATAAGCAAGCCAAATCCGATGCGTTTTCAGAATTGTGCGAGACTTTTTGGAAATTCCCCCCCCCCCTCCCAAACCATACGTTCTGGATCCGCCAATGCAAAGATCCATGTAGTATTTTTATCCTGTGACCTCCACGAGGTAAAATATATTCACCCTGAGGTCATTCGTCATTTTTCTTCCATAACTTTGTATCGAACCAGTATGACGCCGTAGTTGGTCAATTCTCTTACGCTTACTCATTTGCAGTTTTTTTTTCTCTCTAAAAAGTAAAATTATAAATGTATTTATAAACAGATACTGAATGTATTTGTATAGCACTCTCACATGTAGGTATGCCGTCCGTCAATAGCACGCATTTTCGTCAGCAGCACGTATATTCGAGTGCGATCGTGGATGTGACTAATTCTGTCACGGCTAGGTCATTCACCTCTCTCTGGCCTGCTGAAATATACCCCCCCCCCCTCTCTCTCTCTCTCTCTCTCTCCTCTCTGACCTGCCGAAATCTACCTAGCCCAATCTCTGCCTGAATCTATACCTGATGGAAGTGGTAGACATTATTGTCTACCACTTCCATCAGATGCCGACGCTTCCATCTTCCACGGACGAAGAGGCGCCTCTCGTCCAAATTCCATCGTAGCCACGTCGTTGCGGTGCTTGTTGAAGTTCTTCTCCGTAGCGCCAGGGACGTAGTCAGGAGGGGGGGGGGGCACGGGGGCCATGCCCCCCACCCCCCCTCCCTCTGAGCAAAATAAATACACACTAGATAAAATGAGATCTCTGACGACTCAACCATACCCCCCCCCCCCCCCCGTCAACAAGATATGGCTGAGGAGCGATTTTTTACTACCGGGTGCCCCCCCCCCCCCCCCCCCCTCCCTGATAAAAATCCTGTTTACGTGCCTGCGTAGCGCATTTGACAATCGCGCCCGCCTGACTTCTTCTTGCACCAAGAAGAGTTGGCAGGGAGAGATGTTCGAGTTGATGCATGGGGCTGGCGCCGCGACTCGTGCTAACTCGTCCTATTTACCCTTGACTGGGATGACCTGTATCGGTGGCAGCGGCCTGAGTAAGGTGAAGTCAATGCGCGGGGAGGACCGTGCCGAAAGTTTGTGACACGTAAATCCATGACTTTAAATTTCGCCTGTCAGCAAATATTGCGCGATCGGATATGGTCCATGCAAACAGCTCTGCTTAGCGAAGGGCGCCGACACCTTCAAACGTAAGGTTGGAACAAATACAAATATGCGGTCAGCTTTAGCTGACAGCACGAGGATAGACTGTTCACCGTACTTCCAGGAGCTTCTCCGTCTCGGCATTCAACTTTTTTTAGCGGGAAAGTCATTTAGGGCAGCCCCTGCCCCGTCCGGAGTGATAAATCATTCTACCTCAATTGAAGGAACATTATCACAGAAACTATTGTTCTTCTAGTCTCCCATGAGTGACACTCAGTGGCGTGCGTAGAAATGCACAAAGGGTCGGCTTCAGGGCCATCACTTGGTTTGAGGGGCCCTAGGTCTGAGGAAGCCCTTTGCCAGCCTGAGGAGACCCTTTGTCAGCCTGTGGGCCATTATGTTCCGAATGAGGGGCCTTTGGTTGGCGTGAGGGGCCCACGGACGGGTTGAGGGGATCCTCCAGCGCCCCGAAGGGGAACTTGGTCGGCCTGATGGGTCAAGTCAACCTGAGTGGTCCTCGGTCGGCTTGAGAGGACCTCGATCGGCCTGAAGGAGAACTCGGTCGGATTGAGCGGGCCCCCTGTCAGCCTGAGGTGCCCTCGTGCGGCATGAGGGGCCCTTAGATGATTTATAGGCTGATAGAACCCTTGCCATGCCTGAGCGGACCCCAGGCTGGTCTGAGAGGGCGATTGTCGAGGCCTCAGAGAGTCTCGCACCTCCAGCGGTCACTGGCCAGAGGGGCGCCGTCACTGGCCTGAAGGGTGCCGCCATTGTCTGTGCCCATTGGCCGAAGGGGCACCGTAACTGGCCGATGGGGCGTCGTTACTGGCCGCAAGAGTGGCGTCACTGGCCGGAGGAGTTCCATCACTGGCCAGATGGGCGCCGTCACTAGCCGAAGGGACGCTGTCACTGGTCAGATGGGCGCCGTCATTAGACGGAGGGGCGCCGTCACTGAACAGCGGGGCGCCGTCATTGGGTGGAGGGGCGCAGTCACTGGCTGGAGGGTCGCCGTCATTTGCCGGTGGGGCGCCATCACTGGCCGGAGGGGCGCCGTCATTGGCTGGAGGGGTGCAGTCACTGGCCGCGGAGGGGCGCCGTCATTTGCCGGTGGGGCGCCGTCACTGGCCGGAGAGGGGCCGTCACTGGTCAGAGGGGCGCCGTCACTAGCCAGAGGGGCGCCGTCACTGGCCGGAGGGGCACCGTCTTTGACAGGGGATGCCGTCACTGGCCGCAAAAGCACCGTCACTGGCCGGAGGGGCGTCCTCACTGGCCGGAGGGGCGCCGTCACCTGGCCATAGGGCGGCACATGGCTAGGTAGCGGCACATGGCTAAGGGGCGGCACATGACCAAGGGGCGGCAACTGGCATGAGGGCGGCATCCGACCTGAGGGCGGTGCCCCGCCAGAACGCGGTACGTGACCTGATGACGGGACCTGGCCTGAGGGCGGCACCTGCCTTGAGGGCGGCACCTGGCTTGAAGGTGGCACCTGACCAGGGGGCGGCATCTGGCCTGAGGGCATCACATGACCTGAGGGCGGCACATGACCTGAAGGCGGCACCTGGCCAGGGGCGGCACCTAGCCTGAGGGCGGCTCCTGGTCTGAATGCAGCAAATGTCAGATATCCAACCCTGTAAGCATGTCTATTTCCGCGCATTCGGCGCGGAAATTGGTCTGCTTGCAAGGCCCTTCCGCGCCTTCGGTGCGGAGGGAGGTGCAGAGGGGGGGGGGGGGGGGGCGCCCCCCTCTGTATCCACCCGCAGGGGGCGGCCGTCCCCCGCGGCCCCCTGTATCCGCCCCTAGGGGACACTCGTCCCCCCGCCCCCTGTGGCGGAACCCCTGCCTAACTACACACCAAATGTGAACACAATCGGTTCAGCAGTTGCCCCCACCCACTCCAAATTGTGTGGCGACGTTTCTGATCCAACAACCCCCGATCTCCGCCACTCTGCCGCTAATGAGCAATTGTTCAAAGGATATTGAAATTCAAGATATTCCGGAAATAATTTAAAGATACTTATTTTGGTTGGGAAATTCTAAAACTTAGGAATATCATGACATTTGCATTGGATTTGTATACATTTATCACCAGGTAAGCATATTTTATTTTAATTGAATACCTATCAATCGGAAACTGACATGGAAATAATGAAATCAGGGTGGGCAGCATTTTTTGACTGGGGGGGGGGGGGGGGGGCAAAACGGCTCACTGGGGCACCCCCTCCCCCCCCCCCCCCTTACCATGTTAAAATAGGCACTGATGGTTCTGGAGTACAATTATTCAGACACCCCTATCTTCATGTGTAGCACTCATTGTACCAATCATAAAATGTGTTGTGTTGAAAATGTGATGTGTGCTGACACAATGTGCTGCGTGTTGACAAAATATGTTGCATGTTTACCAAATGTACCAGAGTACCGATTTTTATCAATATTGTTAGTCACCGAGGCGTGAGAAAAAAAACTTGCTTTTTAGAGTAATTGGCCGCGAAAAATGGAAATGAGTTAGCCTGGCTCTTTGTCGGTGTCAACCTCAAGGTTTTTTCACCTCTGGCCAGCCCCACCGTTACCCAAATTTCCACCTACCACCTATTGCCTACCAGAGGTGCGTTACTGAATCTATGCCCTCAGCTTCATTCTCTTATTTCTTTTCTCTTACAATTTTACTTCTTTGGTGCTTTGGATGGTAGCAGATCCTTTCAAAATATAAACGCCTATCACTATGCAGCCGTACCCCGCAGTGGCAAAAATCTGTATCCTTACTTTCCTTCTGATAGGTAACGTGGCAAACCACCGGTAAAAAGGTGGATCAATAATACAACACATCACATTAATTAATGAAACACATGAAAGCCTTACCTCCAGTTGCAGATTAATAATCTTCAACCCAGCCCCGACTCAGCACACGCGTCAACCGCACAAATATGGCACAAACGTGTAGCTTACGAACGGCCAGGCCGTTGTCATCCCAATGCCTATAAGCTGATCTATAATCTGCGCTGATGACGTCACCAGGGGTACTACTTTTTGGATGCCTGTGAGTTTCCTTGTCATTAATATGAGACTTCATACTGTCTAACATGCATTATTGACGTTGCAATAATGTACGTTAGACATGTATGACACTTGCGAAGTAGTTTTTCATATATTTAGCTTGCTATGCCGGATATAAGTATTCCCCCGGTGACGTCATGACAGATACCTGCGCGGCAGGGACGGGTCTACCTTATCTCTATGACCTTGACGAACAGCTATCTGTGGCCTTGACTCTCTGTGGCCTTGACGAACAGCAGGACTTCTCCGCAGAAAATATAGTTTCTTAAAGTAAGATTAAAAAACCCCAAATTTCATAAGAAAAATGAATTAAGTATTTCCGCCGGCTAAAATAATTAGTTATATTAATTAGGAAGTGATGAAAGCAACGAATTTCCAATAATTCTGAAATAGAAAAACCAGAAAGGTTCATGCGCGGATCATGGTGGTGCCATTCAATATGGCTGCCCCCACAGTCGTCTGAAGTTCACACACGTCAGATTGAAGCGACGTTCACACACATTCACACAATATGTGTGAAAAAGTAAGGTTTTCGTACATGTTGAGGACCATCTCAAAATTAAGTCAGATGACCGAGAAGACGTTAATTATCGGTTCTTGATTAGCTTTAAAGTCGAGGACCGGCTTTCGGTCCTCGACATACACCGGTGGTCCTCGACTTACCGGTGTGTGAAGGGCAAATGTCCTCAACATACACCGTTCACACACTCTCTCACACACACACACACACACACACACACACACACACACACACACACACACACACACACACACACACACACACACACACACACACACACACACACACACACACACACACACACACACACACACACACACACACACACACACACACACACACACACACACACACACACACACACACACACACACACACACACACACACACACACACACACACACACACACACACACACACACACACACACACACACACACACACACACACACGCACACGCACACGCACACGCACACGCACACGCACACGCACACGCACACGCACACGCACACGCACACGCACACGCACACGCACACGCACACGCACACGCACACGCACACGCACACGCACACGCACACGCACACGCACACGCACACGCACACGCACACGCACACGCACACGCACACGCACACGCACACGCACACGCACACGCACACGCACACGCACACGCACACGCACACGCACACGCACACGCACACGCACACGCACACGCACACGCACACGCACACGCACACGCACACGCACACGCACACGCACACGCACACGCACACGCACACGCACACGCACACGCACACGCACACGCACACGCACACGCACACACACACACACACACACACACACACACACACACACACACACACACACACACACACACACACACACACACACACACACACACACACACACACACACACACACACACACACATAACCATTCGGTGAGCCCTCGCGTGGTGAGACCTGGCTGCGAGCTCAAAAAGCTCAAAAGGCACCTGCCCGAGTTACATGTGACCGCACAGCGGATTTATAGTCAGATGATGGCGAGCAAAAGAAATCTAGGGATACGCAGGCTTTAAGAAATTCGTTACACATGGAAGAAATTCGGCAAAAAGATCCGTTTTTCACAGCAGCGACACGTGCAAACGGTATATGCCAGAGCACAGGCGACCTGATCCGTATAGGCGGAGCCGACAGGTGAAAGCATGACAGGAGCTGAGGACTGTCAAGTCGGCCGTGAAAAACGTTGTGTATGAACATAAGATCATGCTGCATGAAACGAGATTGACACGTGTCCTATTTTAAAAGAAATTCTACGCATCTTTTACTAGAAAAGTTTGTTTTAAATCACTTCTTTATGTATAAAGATGCGAAACCCGGTGAATTTTTAACATATTTACAATGTTTGATTTTTAGGGCATTTTTCCGAAGAAATAGTTGTTTTTAATTAATTTATTTTAGGGGTCAAAAACCAAAGTTTTCACAAATCCGAGCATCTATTTTGTAGCCCTTGCCATTTTTTTCTGACGTTTTTGTATTGCATTTTGCCCAAAATATAGACTTTGTATGTGTATGATCTCTTAAAGTTTAGCTGATTTTTTCTTCGCCGAACTCGTGTGTTTAGGACGTCACTAAATTCTTTATATCTCAATTTTTCCGACAAAATTGCTTCATTTATGCACAGAAGACGTAACATTGGTGTAGGAGAAGCTACCCAAAGTTTCACGTTAATATCGCTATCGGTTTTTGAGCTATTGCAAAAATTCGTCAGGGTGAGATATTTACTCCCCGTCAATGGCGGGTTTACATTGCCGTTTTACTCAGTAAGGGTTCCAAGTAAGGACTCGGGCCTTCTGGCGGATGCAGACCGGCCCAAAACGTTGGTTTCAGGGGCCGTCCGACATAATTCCAACACTCATGAGATTTCGTCTGTTTTTGCATTATGAATTTATTACAAATACTGTCTTTCAACAGTAAGAATACAGTTGTACAGGGAATCAAACTCAAAATGTTCGCGCCGCTCCGCAGCGCAATTTAATTACAAATTCAATTATATGCGGGTTAGGAAAAAAATCGCCCGTTTCTCGGCGCATGTATGTGTTATGTTGTTACTTTCCTATATAATTGTGAAAAATAGTTCACTTTATCACTTTTTTACCGCACTTTTAAACGCACTATTTAGCAATTGTAGAGGTCCGCACCATGCGCAATGCGAGGCATTGATGAGAAAGCATATCCAAGGCATAAGACTCCAAAATTTCGCATACAGTCATCCAGGGAATAAAATCAAAATTTTAGCGCCGCTCCGCGGCACAATTGCAATACACATTCAATTGTATAAGGGTTAAAACAAAATTATAAATTCGTACCGTTTCGCTGCGCATTTATGTTTTGTTTATATATTGCTACTTTTCTATATAATTGGGGCAAAATAGTCCGCTTTCTCACTTTTTTCCGCACTTTTACGCGCAAAAAAAACAATATTTTTAGAGGTCATAGAGGAAATTTTTGTATCCAGGGCATAAAATTTAAATTTGCCGCACCGCTCCGCGGCGCAATTCCTTTAAAGGGAAATAATCACCTTTTTATTTGGTTAGCAACAAATTATTTGGCTACCGTTATGGTATTAAAATGTCGTAATCTAAATTTAAGAATTCAATACAATTATTCCCTAATTCAAAGTTGGAAGTTTGGGAAAATTAATTATCGGAATTTTCCCTCCACTAATGGAAAGTGCAACATCTGGCGCTTTTGCATCAATCGGTTCAACGTTGTTGAATGGGCACTTATAAACAAATCGCCGAAACTAAATAGGTCGCCGTCACCGCCACTGCTAAACTGACGATTTCAATGCACTTTTTTCAAATTATTGTTGATTTTTCATAAAAGTTTGGCACATATTCGCAAAAGATAGAGTGCAGGAAACATATTGCAGACCTTCATGATAAATAACAATGCGTAGGGAGGCTAATTTACTGAATTCGTTACCGAGTAATTGCTGATTATAAGCGTGGAACGCTTATCAACTATGACTTGAAATATCTATCAGTAGGAATTGTTACATGCAAAATGTAATGAATTTACAATATATTTTGGTCTCATCTATCGATTTCAGGTGCTAACTTCATTTTTGTGGAAAACGGTGATTATCTCCCTTTAAGGATTCCAGGGATTGGGCCTAAGAAATATGCGAAGTTGGTATAGCTGATTCCAAACTGGTGTCGCTGGTTCTAAAGTTGAAATGGCAGACCCCTCAGTTGACTAACTCCAGCTCCTAAAAGTTGGTATGGCCGATTCCATACCTGACACACCTACTGCATTATCTCTCCATCCTTATAACGTGCCTTTTCATCCGGTTTGTTTGGCCCTTTCAACGCTTGGGAAGGGGGCCCTTTCAACGCTCGGGAAGGGTATTTCGACCCCCCCCCCCCCCTGGACGAAATCCTGGCTACGTGCCTGCGTGGACTGCGGTTAATTAACAGCCATGCCACTGCAACTTAGCAGTAATGCGCATGTATAAGTCGCACAGTTTTTTATAAGCGAAAAGTACGTTAAAGGGAATAGTTCACCTTGGAAAAATTTCCCAAACACAATTTGATTATATTTGTGTATTACAATTTATTTTTATATTGTCAAAAATGGCCTTATATCGCGCCGATTCAGGACAGAAGGCCGTAAATTATTATTTTGTATCAAAACTATATGCATACTCTCTGCGTCTGAGTCCTGGCGTCACGCGAATTAAAAAAATGGCTCAGCCAATCAGATTCGAAAGTAGTCGCCTAAGGATAGACTCGCACTAGAGATGTGCCAACCGCCGGCTGGCGGTTCGCTTGCTAGCACTAGCTTTAATCTGATTGGCTGATGGTATAGCCGCTGCCCGGGCTAGATTCAGACCACATTCTTTCGCCAGCACCGCATTCCTTCGCAAAACAAAACAAATATATTCGGCTGGAGTCTTTTCAGTCTATAAAACTTGCAGATAGGGGTTTTCCAACACGGGCTACAAAACTGCTATCTCAGTTTAAAACTAATGTTGAAGGTAAACTATTTCCTTTAACTTAGTCAACAAGTCACCTCTCTAGGCAGTGGCGTCGCCACAACATTGTGTGTGTGTGGGGGGGGGGGGAGGGCGGGGGCAGCCATGGGTTTGGGGGCCAGCCCCATTGGGCTAATGTTAAAATCCTGCGAATTTTGGGGGGACTCCGGCCGAAAAATCGCCCCTCCTGGAGTAAATCTTGGGTACGCCACTGGCCCCAACCAGGAACAACTATCAGGAAGGGGCCCGTATCAAATAATTTGCAAGGAGCCGGCCCTGTTATGACCGGGCCCTCGTCCTGACCGAGCCCCATATCACGCCTTTGCCAGCACTGCCTCGATCAGGCCTGACCAAGACCGGGCCCATGCTAGGTATGGACCAGAATACGGGTCCTTGTGATGCGTGCCCCTCATAAATGTCGGGGGAAGCTCACCCTTTGGAGCCCCATCCCCCTGCGTGCGCCACTGCCAACTTGCCTCGGGATACTCCCGCTACTTGCTGTGTCAGTGGTACCTAGAGACAGGGGCGTCGCCACCGTGGAGGGGGGCTGGGGGCGTCCCCCCCCCCCCAGGATCGCGACGACAATCATCGGATAGCTTTGGGTCAAGCGAATGGTCGTCGAGAATTCGACCTGATTTGTTCAGATGGTGGCAATTGACGTTGATTTGCAGGCGTGGCAAAGGTGCAACAAACATATTAGTTGCGTTCATTTCTGTTCCTGCCATTACGGTTTGGCGCTATCTACGCTAAACAAGGCCGAAAGGCCCTCTCCCCCCCCCAAAAGTGGTTTATTTTGGCTATACCTGTACAAAAATGCCTTGCGAATGTCTCGTCACTTTGTCATGGAATGATAGGGAAACCTCATTATATAATGTATCATTACCGTATTATGATAGGGAAACAATATAATTGCCGATCAGGAGCACAATATCCTCCGAATCTCTATGGAGACCACGAGATGTCCTCCGCAGCAAAGCTGACCCGTGTCGATCATTAAACCGCTGACGTCATCTGAATGCACGGCAATGACCCGGTGCCCTAACCCTCACCCGGGTAGGGGAGGGGGGATGCCCTCCCCGCGCCCTCGTTTTTCAGAAATAACTCGCGTAGTTTCCAACGGATTGCGATGAAACTTTCAGTACCCTATTCTTTTAACAATTTGACACATACTCTGAAAATTTTGAACTTCTAGCCCACATGACCCGTGACCAATGACCAGTTTCTCAAGGTCATGTCAGGCGCAACTGGCGTCCCGTAGTATCGATGCTTGTAACTTGTTCAGGAGCATATGCGCAGGTCTTTCCAGGTGACAGTTGTGGTTTCCACTGAGATTGTGACCTCAATTGATTTTTTCAAATGTCAACCGAGATCATTGACCTCCGATGACCTCAGATGACTTGTTTGGGCTTCTGGCGGTTTCTAGGACAGTTTGTGACGCTGATTTCAAATTTGGGATCCATTTTACATAATTATATGCTCCTGAACAATAAACACTCGGAAACTGCACAAGTTACAAGCATCGATACTACGGGACGCCAGTTGCGCCTGACATGACCTTGAGAAACGGGTCATAGGTCACGAGTCATGTGGGTTAGAAGTTCAAAATTTTCAAAAAAGGGGATGCCCCCCCCCCGCCCTCGTTTTTCAGAAATAACTCGCGTAGTTTCAAACGGATTGCGATGAAACTTTCAGTACCCTATTTTTTTAACAATTTGACACATACTCCGAAAATTTTGAACTTCTAACCCACATGACCCGTGACCTATGACCAGTTTATCAAGGTCATGTCAGGCGCAACTGGCGTCCCGTAGTATCGATGCTTGTAACTTGTGCAGTTTCCGAGTGTTTGTTGTTCAGGAGCATATGCGCAGGTCTTTCCAGGTGACAGTTGTGGTTTCCACTGAGATTGTGACCTCAATTGACCTTTTCAAATGTCAACCGAGATCATTGACCTCCGATGACCTCAGATGACTTTTTTGGGCTTCTGGCGGTTTCTAGGACAGTTTGTGACGCTGATTTCAAATTTGGGATCCATTTTACATAGTTATATGTTCCACTGGGGTCATCGGCTTCCACAGGTCAACCGAGATCACTGACCCTCAGATGACCTGCCCTGACCTTTTTGGAATTTGGCAGTTTCTGGGACATTTTGTGATGCTCATTTCAAATTTGGCACCCATTAAGCATTATGATATGCTCATTCACGATTCTATCTCGATAAAATTCAAATTATACGCATTTACAATTTGTGTGACTTTTGGGTCATTGACATGACCTCAGAGTTTTGGTCACCTAATGATCCAAGGCATTAAAATCGGGTGTCAGCGGCTTTCTCTCGTCACAAGCAACTCGCTCGTTTTTTAATCGAAGCTCTAGCTGAGTTAGGGGCGAAACGCTAAGGGGGGGGGGGGTCATACCCCCCCCCCCCCCCCCACCCGAACACGTAGTGATTTTTCCCTGCCCGGGAGAGGGTTATTGACCCTACTGTCGGGAAAAAGATGCGAATCTGTCGGAAGGGGGCTTATTCGCCCCCCTTCGTATCTCGGAAACCGCTAGACCGATTATCCCTGAGAAAGCGGCATTCGATTCCTTGGAGCAGGAACTACATTCTTGTATTCATAAATATCAAAAATTGTATCATGGGTGGATACAGGTATAACACAAAATGGGGGGGAAACATGCATTTTTAGAATCTTGTCCTGGGACGTTGTTTGAACCCAATTTTGTAATGTTTGATTTCGTCACCTAATTGTATGCTCTAACATTATCCTATTTAAAGTTTGGGGAAATCAACCCGATGGCGTCCTCAAGCAATTCCAAAGGGGGTTATCTAAAGATGTCACTATACTATTTTTTTGCCGCTTTGATTTCTGTTTTAGATGCATATAATGATATGTATATGCATGAGATTGTACATTATGTTAGTTTTGTATTTGTGCTGTGTCGTGCTCAAGAGGGGAAGGGGAAGGGAATTGAGCTTTGTCTTTTGTTATCTCTATCTTTGCTTATTGATATATTTTGATTTGTAGTGTCACGCCATGGGTCCACAACTCCCCCTAATTACATACCTGTGACCGCCTATGCCCAAAATACAATTGTGATCCATATATATGATATTGCAAGAAATTACCCACTGCAAAATAACGTTCAGGGGTACTAAACACATTGCGTGTGAACGGAGTCAAACACATGCCCCAAAAATCCGTCCCTGTAGTCAAATCCGTCCCTTTGGAAACCAAAAATGTCAACAACAAAAAGAAACGTGTGCATTGCTAAAACAGGCCACCAAGTTTCAAGTTGATATCTTTTGCTATGTAGTTACGCGTCGTGGTTCCATAACTCCCCCTCATTTCATCCCTGGAGGCGCCCATTACATTGGGCCATGCACTTGCGTCCCACCCCTGGAACCGCCTATGCCACAAAATACAATTGTGATCCATGCAGATCATATTACACGAGATTGCCCAAAGCGAAATAACGTTTTGAGTTACTAAACACCATGTGTGTATACACTTGCCCACACAAATCCGTGTCTGGAGTCGCCTGTGGGAAACCCATTTTTGTTAAATCACACAAGGTGTTCAAAGAACAGCTAAGAAGGTTCACTCAGTTCAAAATTCTCATATTTTATATTTCGATGGCATACCAGTGACCCAAAATGCCTCCCAAAATTCAAAATTTTGAAGAAAAAAATTTCAACACGTCTACAAATAGCAGCAAGAAAAGGCATGACAGTTGTAAGCTCGTATCTACAACGGTTAGACAATGGGAATTGATTCCCTTTGAAAGCCGAGTCACGCTGAAAACCCAAAAACATGCCCCCCAAAAACCACGTCTGCAGCCGCCCCTGGTAAGCAGAAATTTTAGCAAATTTTCAAAAATATGTATAATGAATAGTTAAGAAAAGTTAAGAAGTTTCAAGGCTGTATCTTTACTCGTTTGGGGACAGGAGCGGAAAACCTCAAGGGGGGGGGGCTGTTTTATCCCCCCCCCCCCGACACTACTAGGGTTAATACGGTCTCTGCCATAAATATAATGGTCCTAAGCTACTGCGCACGTCTCATACAGATAGGCACTACGAGCGTAACTGGTATAATGACATGCCGCTGCCACTTTTTTATAAATTTAGTCCGAATGTTTTGAATGGGTGGATTTCCGAGGTCAGGACCTGCGCTAAGTTGTTGCGCAGACCCTAACCCTATGACCCGATCAGGCAATTCCTGGCAGCAGGCAAAATTTAGAGGCGAAAGTTTTACGTGGCCGACATACCTGGACACGGTCCGCCCCGCTCTCTGACGTCAACTGACCTTGAGCTCGACGGCTGCCACCGGCCACAGGTCATCCCAGTCAGGGGCAAATATCAAGCGCCGAAGCGACTCGAACCCGGGCTGCCATTAACCCCAGCGCTCTACCGACTGAGCTACCGGGGCGGACTATAGCTCAGTCAGTAGTCGGACCTTTCATTGAAGAGCTGACGCCATTTTTGCGATGCAGGCACTCGAGCTTAATCACTTGGTATTGTTGTATGCAATGCATACGTTGTTGATGAGATACATCTGGATGTTTACCAGGCAAGTAGTGTAACGATCATGTATCAGTAATTGTGATGGGCATTAAACCGCTTCCCAGTGTCTTCCGAAAAATATAAATGCGTTAATACCGAGAACATCGCTACGCTGCAGTATAAAGCACAATGGAATGACATATTGGATACAAAAAGTCCTGGCAACATTCTTTCAATCGTTTGGAGCTTGGTCGACATTTTATTTGAAGGAAGCAAATTCAATTTACCTCCATCGCTTTACTGGGAGCTCCGCTTGAACTTGGCTATTCCCAAGACGCTTTAGTCCGTAGGAAATCGCCTGTAAAACTTTCCATCCCTCGTGAGTGCTCAGTAAAAACTTGCCCAGCGACGGAGCATCCCTGAGTACTGTGCTGTCATGGCTCAGCGACGGGGAGCTGCCCTGGGTACTGAGCTGTCATGGCTCAGCGACGGGGAGCTGCCCTGGGTACTGAGCTGCCATGGCTCAGCGACGGGGAGCAGCCCTGGGTACTGTGCTGTCATGGCTCAGCGACAGGGAGCAGCCCTGAGTACTGTGCTGTCATGGCTCAGCGACGGGGAGCAGCCCTGAGGTTCGTACAGGCCGGCGGTAAACAAGCGAGCTGCAATGTCAGCCAGCCCAGCCAGCCCAGCCAGCCCAGCCAGCCCAGCCAGCCCAGCCAGCCCAGCCAGCCCAGCCAGCCCAGCCAGCCCAGCCAGCCCAGCCAGCCCAGCCAGCCCAGCCAGCCCAGCCAGCCCAGCCAGCCCAGCCAGCCCAGCCAGCCGCAGGCAGCATAGTTTAAGCTCTGTGCAAACCCCTCGACAACACACAAATATATGCAGTTTTAATGCTGGGGCTTCATGGTTGTAAAGGGCGTCTTTCACGAGCTCGAAAGATGTAAGGACTCTTACCCACAGCAAAATCATTCGGGTAAACAATATAACGTATTTTAATAAATGGTGCCTGTATAAAGGGTGCTGCACGTTGCCTGTATAAAGGGTGCTGCACGTTGTCTGTATAAAGGGTGATGCACGTTGCCTGTATAAAGGGTGCTGTACGTTGCCTGTAAATAGGGTGCTGCACGTTGCCTGTATAAAGGGTGATGCACGTTGCCTGTATAAAGAGTGATGCACATTGCCTGTATAAAGGGTGATGCACGTTGCCTGTATAAAGGGTGATGCACGTTGCCTGTATAAAAGGTGCTGCACGTTGCCTGTATAAAGGGTGATGCACGTTGCCTGTATAAAGGGTGATGCACGTTGCCTGCATAAAGGATGATGCACGTTGCCTGTATAAAGGGTGATGCACGTTGCCTGTATAAAGGATGATGCGCGTTGCCTGTATAAAGGGTGATGCACGTTGCCTGTATAAAGGGTGATGCACGTTGCCTGTATAAAGGGTGATGCACGTTGCATGTATAAAGGATGATGCACGTTGCCTGTATAAAGGGTGCTGCACGTTGCCTGTATAAAGGATGCTGGATGTTGCCTGTATAAAGGGGGATAAACATTGCCTGTATAAAGGGTGCTGCACGTTGCCTGTATAAAGGGTGCTGCACGTTGCCTGTATAAAGGGTGCTGCACGTTGCCTGTATAAAAGGTGCTGCACGTTGCCTGTATAAAGGGTGATGCACGTTGCCTGTATAAAGTGTGATGTACGTTGCCTGTATAAAGGGTGATGCACGTTGCCTGTATAAAGAGTGATGCACGTTGCCTGTATAAAGGGTGCTGCACGTCGCCTGTATAAAGGGTGATGCACGTTGCCTGTATAAATGGTGATGCACGTTGCCTGTATAAAGTGTGATGCACGTTGCCTGTATAAAGAGTGATGCACGTTGCCTGTATAAAGGGTGCTGCAAGGTATGCACGTTACCTAATATCAAAGGTGGACGAAGTTTTAACAAAAATGTTTTCGGCATTTGTATCTCTTCACTATGAAATAAAAATTAAAAAGGGGGTAATCCCTTGAATGGATAAAACACAAAGCAGAAGTTCAATTTAGGTGTCTACTTATTTTCTCATTTCTTCAGTCATTATCCAGGGTGTTTCCAAGCAAGTTTCAGCGGAAATGCGGTTTGTGGACACTACGCAAGTAAATGCATGCGGTTGATTTTCACCTAGAACACTAAAGCTGACCTTTGTATTTTTCATGTCACGATAAGGCTTCATTAATGATGCATGTCTTCAACGGAACTAACAAATGTCACTTCAGGCAATGCCATCCGCAAAAAAAAACATAATCCGGACGTTTTGTGAATTCTTTGTCATTGATTATAAAAATACCGATTTGTTTTATCTCAGAAATGTGACTTAAATTTGTGTATATGCATCTAGTCGCTAATACCCCTGTCAAATGAAATTCGTTTCAGATGATTAAATGCGAGCATTTTCACCAAAATTGTATCATTTATTTAGATTAACCCGCGCCCCACTGGGCCTCTGGATTTTCCACGCCCGACTGGGGGGGTTGACCCCCCCCCCCCCGCCGTCTAACTCGGCTCCTATGGGACATAGACCAAAACCAATAGCAATGTTCGAAAGCTCGTCAAAAATAATTTTAAAAATATTTCAGTGTTTTTCGCTCAGGTAGAAATTGAGGTTTCCAGAGGTCATCAAAGGTCAGATCTTCCAGTTTGTTTTACTTTGTTCCAAACAAAATACAAAATATCCCAGGAGCTATGCTAGCTAGAAACAAATAGAGAAAAGCAATCCTTAGACATTGAAATTTGCAATCGTTGGTAATCCCTCAACTTTGACCTCAGGTCAATAGTTAAGGCACTAGAGCTCATAAAAGTACAAAATGTTGATTGTTGGCAACAACAAAAAAAAATCGCTAATTACTTTGTACTTAATAAATTAACGCAATACAGTGTACGGCATCGTGTTTTTCTCATAAAGGCGCTTCGAATGATGATGACCTTATTACGTCAACATCAAAATTTGACCTCAAGTCAAGGTAATGTGGTGACATAAGTAAGGTTTCACGTCTCTATCTGTATTATGTCAAGAGTCATTGACACAAAAGTGATGGTGACCTCGGATGACCTCAAATGGAGGTCATCCGAGGATAGGAGCCACTGAACAAAATTTGCACTTGGATCATCAAGCATGTCTTAATATAACATTATCTAGAAGGAATTGGCATGATATCATGTAAATCCTCGAAATAGGAAGCCTTTTAATATTTCTTCATTGACTTATAATGGGGTCACGAAATTGACCTAACCTTAGTTCACCGATATCAAAATTCCGAGATAAATGTTTTGTAGACACTGGTGGCCTCATGCAATCCTAAAAGTTTCATATTGATCCCTGAAAAACAAACTGTGGTCATGGCACGACCGCAAAAGTTTTTGGAAGTGGGTTCACTTGACCTGACCTGGTGACCTGACCTGACCTGGTGACCTGAGCTGACCTGACACGAATCTCACACTTAATGAAAAGGATCATTGGTAAGGTATGCAATATTTGGCGGCACTACGCGCCGCCATTTTTTCGTAATCTGGAAAAAAACGCAGGGGGGTGTTCAACCCCCCCCCAGCCGGGCGCAGGTTAAGTATAGCAGAAATGGTGACAATGATGTATGATAATTAGTCATATGGTACCTTGGCATATCAATTACCTAATTAATTAATTTGTAAACGCGCCCTTAACTACACGGCGAGAAATGCCCCCCCCCCCCCCCCCCATTTATTGGATCAGCCGTTGCCATGATAATTAAGCAGTCTTTCCTCCGTGCACCTGTGACAATTCTGAATTAAAACCAGTATTTGTTTTATTTCTACTCTTCCGTTCGGTCATTTCAAGTGAAGCTGGATAGGCATGGGGCGTTGGCGAGGGCAGCCTGTCTGTACGAGGATTTACGGTGGTGGCCACTGGGTCTAACAATTTGCCAAGCTAACACAGTGTACTGCCCTGCGTGTGAATTGAGTGCGATAGTTGAACACAGTGTGCTGCCCTGCGTGTGAATTGAGTGCGATAGTTGAACACAGTGTGCTGCCCTGCGTGTGAATTGAGTGCGATGTTTGAACACAGTGTGCTGCCCTGCGTGTGAATTGAGTGCGATAGTTGAACACAGTGTGCTGCCCTGCGTGTGAATTGAGTGCGATAGTTGAACACAGTGTGCTGCCCTGCGTGTGAATTGAGTGCGATGGTTGAACACAATGTGCTGTCCTGAGTGTTAATTGAGTGCGATAGTTGAACACAGTGTGCTGCCCTGCGTGTGAATTGAGTGCGATAGTTGAACACAGTGTGCTGCCCTGCGTGTGAATTGAGTGCGATGTTTGAACACAGTGTGCTGCCCTGCGTGTGAATTGAGTGCGATGTTTGAACACAGTGTGCTGTCATGCGTGTGAATTGAGTGCGATGTTTGAACACAGTGTGCTGTCATGCGTGTGCAGTATCGGCAGTTCCATGTCTATGGTGCAGAAATGATAATTTACCATACAGTGACTTGATAAAAGTAACGTTATTTCGGTACCGAGAGAGTGGTTAATGGATATCAAGGTGACGTTGCCTTTGAATTTCCTTCATACAAGAAAATGTTAAGAGCTGATTAAAGGGAATAGTCAGCTCAGCTTGACATTCCTCTCTTTAACCCTCGCCCTACGGGGAGAGGGCCTGACAGCCCCCCCCCCTGATATTTTTCTTGAATAACTTTTTACGCATGCAATGGATCTGGCTGAAATTTTTGGTAGCTGAATTTACAATAATTATACGTACGCTGTTAAAATTTAATTCAAATTTGTAAAGTAGTTTTGGAAATATTCATGTTTTGATGACGTCATGTTGTTAAAAAAAGAAAAAAAATTGAACAATCGTAGAAAACAGAGTTTTAAAGCAAATTGGAAACACAATTCACCAAAGATACAAAATGGCATTCTCTTTAAAATGACAATCTCGGATTTTCTATATTTTGGGTTTTTGACCCCTAAAATAAATAAAAAACTGTTTTTTTTTCGGAATACATGTGAGAGATCTGAGTACGGACAATACCCATACCAAATTGCAAAGCAATATCTACATTGTTGACTGAGTGATGGCTCCCTAAGTGTAAGAAACTGATGACGTCATTTTTTTAATAACTTTTTTTGACTTTTTTTTGACAAGATACGAACAAATAATTACCTTTTCGGTATTTCTGAGCCAAAACTGGTCTAGTAACATGCCTTTTATTTACATTTATCAATTCATAATGTTGAGGTTTCCTGAAGAGCAAAATCGCTGTTATGGACGCGGGTAAATCCGAGGTCATTCACTTGACCTGGAAGGTCGTCCGTTGACCTGAAACCTAAATATTGCATACTGTTAGATTCCTCTCAAGACAGGCAACATGTTGGTTCTTACCGCATTGCTCTAAGTTGCTTGGTTAGGAAGTTAACAGCCCTGTCAGCCCCCGGTATGGCGAAGGTGAAAAAGTTCCCGTAGGGCGAGGGTTAAATTTGGCAGTAAGGGGTATCTTGAGCTTAGGAAAACGAATAGGACATGAATTTGGACGATAGATGGACACATGGGCCATGTCAGTGGCAGTAGTAGGCGGGGTGTAGTAGGCCTACCACAGTCACTGGCATTGGTCGGTTGCGCCACGCGGGTGGCTGAACGGGGTACTCGGATTTTAGCGAAGCGCCAAGTGATAAGAGACCCGGCGTCAAAGAGTGTATTGGGAAGTTCCGTATGTAACGACATAGCAATGGCCGACCGTTTCGAAAGTCCGAAACCGCTAAGCTCCTATTTTAATTTCGGTTTTGTGTCGAAACTACTGAGCGCAGTGACGGAATGATTTCACCACGCTTAATTTCGTTCGCTCTGCACTTTAATTCTTCTATCTCAGCTCAAAACACGTGTTGAAAATGAACTATATCCTTTAACCAAAGAAGTTTATTAATCATGCGAGTCGCGTCCTTCATAGTAATACCAGTAAGACGCCTTAATTGGCGAAGGACGAGCGAGCTCGTAGAAACCCGATAGTTTCTGAGTTACGGAACAGGGGTGTGCACGTGCCGCGTGCGCACGAGCAGTGTGACCCAGAGTTTACCATGCGCGACATTGCAAGTAGTGTGGTCTCACACCACCTCACACCAAACACCAAATTTCAGCTTAATCATTCCAGCCTTTCTGAGTTACGGAACAGGGGTGTGCACGTGCGCACGTATATTGTGACACAGAGTTTGACTCGCGCGACATTTCTAGTAGTGTGGTTTCAAACCACACACCAAATTTCAACTTAATCGGTCCCGCCGTTTCTCAGCTATAGCAGGACAACGTTTTCTGACATCCCTGACGCGGCACGCGCCACGCACCATACTCACCCTTTACGTGAGACGAAACATGTCAATAACATAATTGATTGAATGGGACTATCAGATGGCGAAGACCGCTTGTCAATCGGATGGAGGATTCCAAAGGTATAAGCTTCTGAAAAGCGTTACGGCCTTACCGGACACGGCCCGGCCCGGGCCGTGTCGGGTCGGGTCGGATCGGGCCGTGTCGGGTCGGGTCGGGTCGGGTCGGGCCAGGTCGGGCCAGGTCGGGCCGTGTCGGGTCGGGTCGGGCCGGGTCGGATCGGGCCGTGTCGGGTCGGGTCGGGTCGGGTCGGGCCGGGTCGGGCCAGGTCGGGCCAGGTCGGGCCAGGTCGGGCCAGGTCGGGCCAGGTCGGGCCGTGTCGGGTCGGGTCGGGCCGGGTCGGATCGGCCGCCTATATGTGATAACAATCCCGCATTCAGTGAAGACTCGCGAGCGCTTCGCGCTCGCTCGTAACAAGTAATATAAGTATAACTCAAAGCAAGGTCGTTGGACGGCAATCGCTGCTCGACCATCACCATGCTGGCGGGATGGCAGCCCAAGTGGACTGCGCTCGGAGTCAGTGGCACAACCTCGGTATTGCTGCCTGGTGGCTGACATGGTCTGTTATGACATGGTCTGTTATGGCTGACATGGTGACATGGTCTGACATGGTCTGACATGGTATGTTATGGCTGACATGGTGACATGGTCTGACATGGTCTGACATGATCTGACATGGTCTGACATGGTCTGACATGGTCTGACATGGTCTGACATGGTATGTTATGGCTGACATGGTGACATGGTCTGACATGGTCTGACATGGTATGTTATGGCTGACATGGTGACATGGTCTGACATGGTCTGTTATGGCTGACATGGTGACATGGTCTGACATGGTCTGACATGGTCTGTTATGGCTGACATGGTGACATGGTCTGACATGGTCTGAATTGGTCTGTTATGGCTGACATGGTGACATGGTCTGACATGGTCTGACATGGTATGTTATGGCTGACATGGTGACATGGTCTGACATGGTCTGACATGGTCTGTTATGGCTGACATGGTGACATGGTCTGACATGGTCTGTTGTGACATGGTCTGTTATGGCTGACATGGTGACATGGTCTGACATGGTCTGACATGGTCTGACATGGTCTGTTATGGCTGACATGGTGACATGGTCTGACATGGTCTGTTATGGCTGACATGGTGACATGGTCTGACATGGTCTGTTATGGCTGACATGGTGGCATGGTCTGACATGGTCTGACATGGTCTGACATGGTCTGTTATGGCTGACATGGTGACATGGTCTGACATGGTCTGACATGGTATGTTATGGCTGACATGGTGACATGGTCTGACATGGTCTGTTATGGCTGACATGGTGACATGGTCTGACATGGTCTGACATGGTCTGTTATGGCTGACATGGTGACATGGTCTGACATGGTCTGAATTGGTCTGTTATGGCTGACATGGTGACATGGTCTGACATGGTCTGACATGGTATGTTATGGCTGACATGGTGACATGGTCTGACATGGTCTGACATGGTCTGTTATGGCTGACATGGTGACATGGTCTGACATGGTCTGTTGTGACATGGTCTGTTATGGCTGACATGGTGACATGGTCTGACATGGTCTGACATGGTCTGTTATGGCGGACATGGTGACATGGTCTGACATGGTCTGTTATGGCTGACATGGTGACATGGTCTGACATGGTCTGTTATAGCTGACATGGTGACATGGTCTGACATGGTCTTACATGGTCTGAAATGGTCTGACATGGTCTGTTATGGCTGACATGGTTACATGGTCTGACATGGTCTGACATGGTCTGACATGGTCTGTTATGGCTGACATGGTGACATGGTCTGACATGGTCTGTTATGACATGGTCTGTTATGACATGGTCTGTTATGGCTGACATGGTGACATGGTCTGACATGGTCTGACATGGTCTGTTATGGCTGACATGGTGACATGGTCTGACATGGTCTGTTATGACATGGTCTGTTATGGCTGACATGGTGGCATAGTCTGACATGGTCTGACATGGTCTGACATGGTCTGTTATGGCTGACATGGTGACATGGTCTGACATGGTCTGTTATGACATGGTCTGTTATGGCTGACATGGTCTGACATGGTCTGTTATGGTCAGGGTTGGTGGTCACGACTGGTCTCATCAGATTACGACTGTCCGTGGCCTCATAATTCCAGTGCCTGACACTACTTCTGACACCACATTGTGTCAGCCAGCCCACCTTCTGACACCACAGTGTGAGGAGTCATTCACGTTCTTCAGGATAAAGGCAAGCGAAACATCCTACACAAGATACAATGAGCATTGAGCATACCATTGGAGTCGACTGTACCAAACCGTCCTGCTACCTCCCAGATCAGCTGTACCAAACCGTCCTGCTACCTCCCAGATCAGCTGTACCAAACCGTCCTGCTACCTCCCAGATCAGCTGTACCAAACCGTCCTGCTACCTCCCAGATCAGCTGTACCAAACCGTCCTGCTACCTCCCAGATCAGCTGTACCAAACCGTCCTGCTACCTCCCAGATCAGCTGTACCAAACCGTCCTGCTACCTCCCAGATCAGCTGTACCAAACCGTCCTGCTACCTCCCAGATCAGCTGTACCAAACCGTCCTGCTACCTCCCAGATCAGCTGTACCAAACCGTCCTGCTACCTCCCAGATCAGCTGTACCAAACCGTCCTGCTACCTCCCAGATCAGCTGTACCAAACCGTCCTGCTACCACCCAGATCAGCTGTACCAAACCGTCCTGCTACCACCCAGATCAGCTGTACAGGCAGTCCTGCAACCACTGGTGTTAGCTGTAACAGGTGGTAGGCACTAGGCAGTCCTGCTACCACTGATGTTAGCTGTAACAGGTGACAGGCACTGGGCAGTCCTGTTACCACATATATTAGCTGTACCAGGTGACAGGCACTGGGCAGTCAAGTTGTCACTGATGTTAGCTGTACCAGGTGACATGCACTAGGCAGTCCTGTTACCGCTGATGTTAGCTGTAACAGGTGGCAGGCACTAGGCATTCCTGCTACCACTGATGTTAGCTGTAACAGGTGGCAGGTACTGGGCAGTCCTGTTACCACATATATTAGCTGTACCAGGTGGCAGGCACTGGGCAGTCAAGTTGCCACTGATGTTAGCTGTACCAGGTGACAGGCACTAGGCAGTCCTGTTACCGCTGATGTTAGCTGTACCAGGTGGCAGGCACTAGGCAGTCCTGTTACCACATATATTAGCTGTACCAGGTGACAGGCACTGGGCAGTCCTGTTACCACATATATTAGCTGTACCAGGTGGCAGGCACTGGGCTGTTACCTGTTACCATCGAGTGCTATTACCACTGACACCAGCTGCACCAGAGAGCTATTACCACTGACACCAGCTGCACCAGAGAGCTATTGCCACTGGCACCAGCTGCACCAGAGAGCTATTACCACTGGCACCAGCTGCACCAGAAAGCTATTACCACCGACGTCAGCTGCACCAGAGAGCTATTACCACTGACACCAGCTGCACAAGAGAGCTATTACTACTGGCACCAGCTGCACCAGAAAGCTATTACCACTGACACCAGCTGCACCTGAGAGCTATTTCCACTGACACCAGCTGCACCAGAGAGCTATTACCACTGGCACCAGCTGCACCAGAGAGCTATTACCACTGACACCAGCTGCACCAGAGAGCTATTACCACTGACACCAGCTGCACCAGAGAGCTATTACCACTGACACCAGCTGCACCAGAGTTATTACCACTGACATCAGCCTTGCTTGCCGTTCCGACACTTCTGATCTTCGGCAGGCCGGCCATGTTACCTTCGGCAGGCCGGCTATGTTACCTTCGGCAGGCCGGCCAAGTTACCTTCGGCAGGCCGGCCAAGTTACCTTCGGCAGGCCGGCCATGTTACCTTCGGCAGGCCGGCCAAGTTACCTTCGGCAGGCCGGCCAAGTTACCTTCGGCAGGCCGACCAAGTTCCCGCTGCAATCCAATTTGCGACTCTGCTTCCGACAACAATAGGCTAAATTGGAGCAAAATTGACGCAGCGGCGCTAAATTGGAGCAGCAGCGCAAAATTGACGTAGCGGCGCTCTTCAACCGCCCAAGCTGCTTTGGCCGCGGGGCCTGAGAGGTTTCGTGCCGCTCGATCAATAGTCTGTCAGTCGGGCGTGCCACAGAGGCGCCGCGCCTCTGGGGTCGGCAGTGAGGCCAGCTCTCCGGTGGGGCGCCACAGAGCCGGCTCCCGGGGTGCCACAGAGGCAGCTCCCGGGGCGCCACAGAGCCGGCTCTCGGGGCGCCACAGAGCCGGCTCCCGGGGCGCCACAGAGCCGGCTCCCGGGGCGCCACAGAGTCGGCTCCTGGGGCGCCACAGAGCCGGCTCCCGGGGCGCCACAGAGTCGGCTCCCGGGGCGCCACAGAGCCGGCTCCCGGGGCGCCACAGAGGCAGCTCTCTGGGCGCCACAGAGGCAGCTACCGGGGCGCCACAGAGCCGGCTCCCGGGGCGCCACAGAGTTGGCTCCCGGGGCGCCACAGAGGCAGCTCCCGGGGCGCCACAGAGCCGGCTCCCGGGGCGCCACAGAGCCGGCTCCCGGGGCACCACAGAGTCGGCTCCCGGGGCGCCACAGAGGCAGCTCCCGGGGCGCCACACAGCCGGCTCCCGGGGCGCCACAGAGTCGGCTCCCGGGACGCCACAGAGGCAGCTCCCGGGGCGCCACAGAGCCGGCTCCCGGGGCGCCACAGAGCCGGCTCCCGGGGCGCCACAGAGCCGGCTCCCGGGGCGCCACAGAGGCACCTCTCTGGGCGCCACAGAGGCAGCTCCCGGGGCGCCACAGAGTCGGCTCCCGGGGCGCCACAGGGCCGGCTCCCGGGGCGCCACAGAGCCGGCTCCCGGGGCGCCACAGAGTCGGCTCCCGGGGCGCCACAGAGGAAGCTCCCGGGGCGCCACAGAGGAAGCTTCCGGGGCGCCACAGAGGCAGCTCCCGGGGCGCCACAGAGGCAGCTCCCGGGGCGCCACAGAGGAAGCTCCCGGGGCGCCCCTGACGTGTGGCTGAGCACTCCGGTCCAGAGGTGCATAATCTTAGGCACTCGCCCACGTGCGAAGGCGACAGTTTTCGCCTAAACGATGGGATTTTGTAACAAATTTCGATAAAAAAGTGATCAGATGACAATAAAGTTATTCTTCAGAAAATTTGGTGATTGGTCACTAATCGATTAATATTGGTGAAAATTAAGTATTTTTGGTGCCAAGATATGTTAAATCTCAGCTGTGCGAATGGTAAAGGAATTCCCTACGGTGCCAAAACTAGATGCTGATCGCTGCAAAATCTTACCCACGAGGCAAGTGGGCCCATTCCTTCAACATTGTGACATTCACAAAGTTCGTCAACATCGATTGTCACAAAGGTGGCAATGTGACACCTACACCAAAACGAAATTTCCTTCAAATTTGTCTCTCGTTCACAAGCTGCCAGTCGTTTGATGTAAACAAAAAACGCATGGCCACAAATATGGTCCGGAATTAGATGTAATTTGTATAATATGCTTGCTGGAACTGATTGCTATATTCGAGGTATATAGGTTGTAGGTATATAGGTATAGGTATATAGGTTGAAGTGTTTATTATAAGCTTATTTACGAGAAGTTTGGTTAACTGGAGTGATAAAGGAATCTTCTCACATCAACATTGAGGAGCGAATTCTCAGCAACTTCAGTTGGTAAGATCATGAATTTGCGTTAGGAACATTGCAAATAATTGTGCTAATATATCTTTGCTGTTATTGGAATGCAACTATAATTGAACCTGACCTAACATTTACAGCAATTACGGACAAAGCGCTCCGCTCGCATTCACTCACTGAACTGCAGAACCTAACAGGGGCTCTCGCCCCCCCCCCCCCCCCCCCCCAAGACCAACTTGTAGACCAGTGTTCGTCACGGGCCCACCAACCCCCAGCCCAGCCCGGCCCAGGTCCATGAACACCAAGCCCAGGCCCCGACCCGGCCCGGTCAAATTTATAATATTGAGGCCCAGGCTCAGTCCGACCCGTTCAGAATAAGCATATAAATATTTTCACAAAATTTGCAATCACTATCCTAGCATATTTACTTGTATACTATAAATGTGAAACAATGAACCAACTATGCTAACCAAGAAGAAACAACGCCACAGCCACAGCAACAGTGTGTTGCTGTGGAAGTGAACTGCTGGTTGAAATATTTTTCAGCTCTGACCTGAGCTTCAACATTCTCAACCCAGGCCCGTCCAGAGCCCGATGATTTCCTTAAAGCTGAGGCCCAGCCCAGGCCCAGCCCAGGCCCAGCCCAGGCCCAGCCCAGGCCCAGCCCAGGCCCAGCCCAGGCCCAGCCCAGGCCCAGCCCAGGCCCGTCCCATGGCCCATAGGGCAGGCCCAGTCCGTGACGAACTCTGTTGTAGACAGTCCACTTTTAATAAACCACTTTTCAGTCTGTCGTAATATTACTGTCAGCTGACTACTCTTCCTCTATTAGGGACCTCAAGAACACCATACACTGGGAAGGTGAATTACTGAACTAATACCAATCTAATGAACAAATAATTAAAAAGAATGACACTGATATACACAGTTGTGCTTATCACTAGCACTGAGAGAACATTAGACTAGGTTACTATAGTAACCCATTAGTTCCAACTTTTACCAGGGGGTTGTTACCACCTGGTAACGCATACCACCCATGTTACCAGTACCTTACCATAGTAGGCTAGTTAAGCTTACTGACAGGTTACCATAGTTGTACCACCTGCCCTAAAAACCCTTACCACGGTCATACCACCTACCCTACTCAGAGTTACCAACCCCTTCCAACCCCCTAGTAGCCCTTACCACGGTCATATCATCAACCAACCCCACTCAGTGCTACCAACCCCTTACCAACCATGTTGCAATGATAAATGACAAAACGCTGTCGCTCAATCTGGAAGTATATTTTCAACGTTCACCTTTCACGTACACACGATATATTGAATGACACCTCGTTGGTCAAGACACAGCCGTACTGGCGCTGACCTCAACTTATTGTGGGCGCCTTATCAGCAAGACTGTCTTCTAAAGGCGCTATACCCATCGGGACAATTGTTTGTTCGACAATGAAGTTGTAGCTCTTCTCAACTTGTCTCAGGAAAGAGTGACGTGGTGCACCGCGGACTCCATCTTCCCCTTCTCTTCACCCAAGATACTCAGAGCTGAAAGCGTAGCTTCTGCAAGCACAAACAAATCGTTCGAGGTAAACACCACAGCTGAAAGCGTCTTGTTTTTGTACACTGTTGATTGTACCTTATGATGCTTTAAGTTATGCTTTGAATTCATATGATTAATTAATCGTCCCTCCCTGTACGTCCGATTAGAGCTTTAAATTGTTTTGTTTCCTCAGTAGGTATATATGGTTATGTGTTAAATGTACTTACCCATTCTTATTCCCAACTTCCGACTTGAGCCGCAGCGACAACCGACACGGTGACCAATGCTTCACAAGTCACAACACTAACTTCATTTTTTTCCCGGACCGGCCTATAGCCATTTTCCGAGCGGGGGGGGGGGGGGAATTACATCTGGCAATTTGCCAGGAAAAAAATAATAAGTTAACCGGTTTATGTGAACCCGGAGCAAGCTAGGGAATAGGGTATCTATTTTTACGTTAAGTGAATCGTTCAAAGTAAATATAATGTCTATCTTACAGTAAGTATTTCGTTCAAAGTCAAAATTAAATAAAACACGAGACACACATACATACACATTGTATTCCATACACACACAAACACACATACATTTGAACATACACTTGTGAAACGGTGTCAGTGTTGACGGAGCCGGGGCGCCATCATTGCAGCAACGGGAGGCTGTTGCCAGTCCCCTGGCTCCGGCGCCCCGGCGAGACCTGGTTGTGGGATGTATTTTGCTGGGAGAAAAGTCTTAAATAATACAAAAAAACAGCGTCTATCGCAAAGGGGAAAAGCCTGCGCAGAAAGCCAAAATTGCGCTAGGCAAAAAAACGTATATTTTATTAACTAATCGTGTTTGGTAAAGAAAATCAAAGAGGAGGCAGATCAATTCAGGATAATTATCACCTAACAGCGTTTGAAGATTCAATGTGATACGATTCTGTTGCGTGTAGTCAATTATTTTCTGACGTTTGCCATTGTGCACTGGGCAAGTAATTAGTAAATGTGTAATTGTGTAGCGCGGATAACCTGGGCAGTGTTGGCAATTTGGTGGCGGAAGATTTTCTATAATATAATAATGCGTAATTTGTGTATGACCGAGGCGGAGGCGTGCTAATACTATTTATTTTTATCTACAATTCTGGTGACTAGATATAAAATGTTGGACTTTTGGCTTGATGGAGGTGAAAATGCGGAGCAGCGTCCCACTTGCGCTGGCGCAATAGGCTAAGTTGTAGATTTATATAATTTAAAACGTCTGATACAGGGGTTGGAAGATGGCCTTTTGAAGGTAATGTTAGGCTCAATTTCGCTAGTCTGTCGGCTTCCTCGTTTCCCGGGATACTGGCGTGTCCCGGGATCCAAAGGAATTTGATGCGGCTGTTTTTTTTTGTTTAACCCGCGCACTGCAGGGGCTTTGCGCCGAACACGAACTGCAGGGGGGGTTGATTTCCGCCCCCCCCCCCCTGAGATCTCAAAAACTACGCTACGTAGCGAGAAGCTAAAAAAGGTATTTGATAGCTCCATACATGTTCTATCGAAAGTATGTCAGTGTTTTTTAGGTCAGGTCAAAATTGAGGTCACCAGAGGTCATCAAAGGTCAAATTTTCCAGTTTTTTCCTGTTTTAGGACATGGCTCCAGAAATTCCCGTATATCTCAGAAACGATGCTAGTTAAAAACAAACGGAAAAAAGCAAACGCCAGCCAGTGAAATTTGCAATCGCTATGGTGTCCTCAGATTTGATCTCAGGTCAATATTTGAGGCTCCAGAGGACAAAAAGAAGAAAAAAAATGCCGTTTTTGTGCTAAATCGTTTTTTGCTATTAATAATAAGACATCTCTATCGGCCTCATTTAGCCTAGGACAATCAGTTACCCCGAGGAACCTGTCACATGTCGGGCCTTCGTCACCTGCTCCTGTGCAAGCGCTCGAAGTGTACACCTTTTGGAAGTGCATTTTGCAATACCCCAGCATTCCTACGTTTCCGGTAATAAGCTCTTCGTTTTCAGATTGCAGTACATTTATCTGCTTCTTCATATGTCCACTGCCGCACAAGTTAAATAAATATTTTGCGGGTCTTTCGCCCTGTTCCATCCACCTTGCGCCTGAATACATCATAGCCCTTTTCGTCCTCTATTTCATTTACGCGACGCTTAGACTCCTCGTAATGTTTTAGAACCTCGTCACTTGGATTGTTTGCCAGCTCAATTTCATATCTTTCCAACTGTCTATGCGCTATTATGTTTTCTTCTCGCTTTTGTGTGGCAATTATCTTACTCCTTTTTATGCTGCATACCTTAATTTGGCTTAATACTATTTCCAATTTTAACCCCCAATCCTCCACTGCATTATAAATTTCCTCTCTCCAAGCCGCCTTCTGAATTTCACCTCTAGCGGATTCTATAAATGTAGTGTCCTGTAACAAATCGTTCCGGAAGCGATACAGCCCGGGTCCTTTGTCGCCCGAAAAAAGAGTGATTTCTTTGTTAACCGAGCTGTGGATGGCATCCATAGCGAGCGCTATGGATGCCAGGTTTTATTTCAACTCTACTTACTAAATGATTGCTATTTAGATATTCACCTGCAAAAAAATATATAGTCTATTCTAGATTGTTGCAAAGGTGCTAATCGTCGCCATGTGTACCGCCTTAGCTCGGGATACTTTTTGCGCCAAGTATCTATAAGACTGTAATGCTGAACTATCTCATTTAATAAGCTCGCCGCTGAAGATAAGCGGAACCTACTATTCGTAGTGTCCCGGTGACTCAGCTGTACGTTCATGTCCCCGCATATAATCAAATAAATATGCTCCATTTGCGTCATGTCCTCAATTTTGCATCTCAGTAGCTTATAAAATTCCGATTGCTGTCGCGTGTGACCCTGTGTGGGTGCATAGACAGAAACTAGTTTCAATTGGAACTTCTCATACTTCAAGTCGACAACAGCCATCCTACCATCGCCGTCGCAAAACCTCTCGCTCGCCGTGCATATCCCCTGCACTGACCTGGGAAGCATTACGGCCACCCCACACTCATTGCATCCTAAACCATGGCTAAATATAATTTGACCTCCCCATTCGGCCTGCCAATACGGTACATCTCGAGCGACAGAATGCGTTTCCTGTAAGACTATATGATTAGGGTAATGCTGATGAAAATATCGAAACACTGTCCGTCGCTTGATAGCATTCCGTAACCCGCGAACGTTAAATGTACTGATCTTTACATCAGTCATAACTGAACATGCGTGGCATGCTTGATTTCAGCTTGCTGCATCCACCTACTTATCTCTGAATAGGTCAGTATGCCATCGCCACCTACCTTGACCCGACCAGGTCACCTTTGAAATTCGCCCGCAACCACCAGCCATATAAATGGCGCTGCAATCGAATGCATGCAATCCATAGCTAATAATTATTATACGGCGTCGCCGCGTACTGCCACCTGAGCTGCACAATGCACATGCTCAAGTTCGCGTTGTGAGAGTTATTTTTACCATCTGCTGCTTCACTTTCCCACACATTGGTATGTGTCCTGCGGCAACCCAATATCCCTGCCTTCCCACCACCCCAACCCCCTGTTCCGCCAAACCGCCTCGTCTCGAGGTCAATCTCGTGGCCGGCTCCTTGCCGGGGCCGAACACCCGAACAGGCCACTCCATCTGTGCCACTCGGACTCACAGTAAGCCACTACTCATCATATACGCTAATCATGTGACAAATTATGCGGAGAAGGACCCAAACCGACCCACGACAAGAGACTATACATGACTGCATCGCAAATAGTCTGAGCGTTTACTATAATTATGCATCTCTTATGAGTTTGCGACCTCGCTACCTATCATGTCTAATTATACACTCACAGCATGAGTCGCAGTTGTCCGCCGGGTCCGTCGGCGGCCAGCTGTCATGATGTGGCACTCTCCAAAAGACGATGAATGCTCCGGCGGGTGCAGTGCCGTCACCGCTAACCCGGCAGCGCCCGAGACGGCCGCCGACGGACCCGGCCGACACGATGCTCCTCTGACGCCGACCCTCGTCCGCCTGCAAACAGTGATGCTGTTGTCAACCTTGCGACAGCAACCTCTAAGCATCACCAAGCAACACACAATACAGCGCGTGTGTTCTACTTGGAAGTCACAAAGAGCGGCGAGATTGATCAATGTACAGCCCTATATATCTTACTTTACAGAACAATTCATGACACGACCTATGCCGGAGATCTGAAGACCAGCTAACCATCAACTCGACCTAGTTACCTCACATAACTCACATAAATCACTAGCGTTCTGGGCACCACCAAAATATCTTCCAAACCCGAACAGCATCGGTGTGTTCCAGGGATTCGCGCTGCCCCCCCCCCCCCCTCTACTGCGTCTTCGCGAATGACCTGAGTCTATTCGCCGAAGACGCAGTGGTGGTCCAGTATGCGGATGACACCCAAATTTTGGTCAGGGGCCCAAAAAACGAATTCCAGCACACCATTTATCGCATGGAACAGGTGCTCGCTTCATTAGATATCTGGTTCAGAGCCAACGGACTAAAAGCAAATGCCGGAAAGACAACTGATGCTGGTCGGAAGTCAACCCAACGTACGCTCTGCCCCCAACTTCACGGTCAAATTACGCGATCAACAGTTCGCCCCATGTTTGGAAGCTAAAAACCTCGGCCTCGTCTTTGATCGCACCCTAAGCTGGAACTGTCACATCTCACTCGTGACCAAGCGCTGCTTCGGTATTCTGGCCGGTCTATCTCATCTCAGTCACTCGCTCCCGCCCAGCCTCATCACTTTGATCGTCAACTCTCTAGTTTTGTCTCAGTTGTCTCAGTCTCTAGTTTTGTCTTGTCTTGTCTCACTCATAAGGTGTTCCTTACGGGTGAGCCGTCGGCCTGGCGAGCGGCCTGCGAACTGTGGACGAGGTCCACCAGCGACACACCCGGCGGGACCGTGATCTGTACGTGCCCCGGTCCCGAACTGAGATGGGTTCACCAGCGACACACCCGGCGGGACCGTGATCTGTACGTGCCCCGGTCCCGAACTGAGATGGGTTCACCAGCGACACACCCGGCGGGACCGTGATCTGTACGTGCCCAGGTCCCGAACTGAGATGGGTTCACCAGCGACACACCCGGCGGGACCGTGATCTGTACGTGCCCCGGTCCCGAACTGAGATGGGTTCACCAGCGACACACCCGGCGGGACTGTGATCTGTACGTGCCCCGGTCCCGAGCTGAGATGGGACAACGACGCTTCCTGTCCCGCGGGCCCTCACTGTACAACGAGGTGCCAGATGGCCTGAAATGGCTACCTGTCGCGCCCTTCCGGCGTGCACTGAAGCGAGACATGCTGCCGGCGCCATTTGGCGCATAAGACGTTGACCGGACCTGTGCTTGCGCGATGAATGTCTGTATTGTATGTATCACACCTGACTCCCACTGCCTATTTTTTATCTGATGACGATGGGCTGTAATAGCCACAAGTTCATTGTGGATGGCCCAAATATACGTATATGTTTATGCACCTGGTCATCTATTAGTAACCCTTACGACCCACATCCAATGTGCTCCTTTAGTATTGCTATGTAACTGCTACCACCCCATATACATAGTCACTGTTACTAAGGCCTTACCAGGGGTCCTAGTGACTGACACTAAGGTGCTACCAGAGGTGCGGCTTGGCATGGTAACTGACACTAGTCTTACCAGGTGTCTAGTAACTGAAACTAATTTGTTACCATGGTGCCACTTGGCAGGACCCTGGTATTGACCTGGTCAGACCTTAGTAACTGGCGGGGGTTGGTAGACCCCTGGTAACTATTTCCTTCAGTGTGGGCTGCCGATAAATTGTTCTGATTAAATCGCTTCACAAGGTGTGCTGATGGGTCATAGGGTCACGGGATCGGTGGTACCGTTGCAGGGACTCGAGGATAGACACCGAATGTGGTCCTGATGAGACAAAGATAATTCGATGAAAGGTGCAGTTGAGGCACAATCAATGGAATTGGCCAATAGACGCGAAGAAGGGGAAAGATTGCTGATCGGGCAGTCAGGATCGGGGTCGGGCTGAAGAGTCAGAGCACGGCATGCTTTCTTTTTGCTTTCCTTTTGGTCTTCCGAGTTTCTTTATGCAGTTTCCGTTTGGAAAATCGTTAGAGGATTGATTGAATCAACATCATTGATAATGCAAAATAGCGTAAACGTAGGTACTCTCATGTGAATAATAATGCCGATGTAGTGGTCCTGGCTTGGACTGGAGTGTCATTCGGTAGAATAACGTTCTCAGTTAAGCAATTTCAGATCCAGGTACTGAGTTCAGGGATACCGGGAAGCCTTTTTAATTCCGAATCCTCAAGAGTGTCGATGGTCGTTGAAGAGATTATCTCTGGAGACTTAGGGCTCCGGCACGTGTTGGCCTCAGACGGGGAAGACCTCGTGAATAGTCGGCGAGGCCGCCGGTGGAATGAAGTGGAGCTCGTCTGAAATGTCAACTGGCCTGAGTGGATACGAGGAGAGGACCTGTCAATCCTGATTCGGCCCCCAGCACATCCAGCTCTGGAAAATGCCAGCTCGGGCGCTATTCGACTCTTGGCATAACAAGTCCATGCACACTTCATAACTGAGTCCGTGCATGTGTGATTCACAGCGAGCCTATTGTATCATAGACCTGGAGGAGCTGTACATATCGCAGTACTACACGTATCAGAGGGTATACCTACCCAATTCTCTTTCAACATTTTAATATTTATTTTGAACCATATTCAGAGTACCTCCAACGCAATGCAGTAAGCGTGCGTATGTTCATGCATGCATCCATGTATCGTGCATATGTTCACTTCTTATATTAACACAAATCAAAGAAGAATGTGACAATTGTTTTCACTAAAGGGTAGACAATGTTCAGCCTTTAAGAGATCTTCACTCAAAGTAGGGCCTCAGCAAACTTACAAAGTATAGGGACACAACAGGACCACACTTATTACAAGACGACTATACGCCAAATACCTGTTGAATATCTTATGTTATCAAATAGTCCCCAGCCGAATACAAGTCGTCACTCATGTGATCGTGTTATCAAAATAATCCCTAGCCGAATACAAGTCGTCACTCATGTGATCGTGTTATCAAAATAATCCCTAGCCGAATACAAGTCGTCACTCATGCCATCGTGCTTTTAACGGTATCACGCGCAGTAATGGGAGTTTTACACACGCGAATATGTTCACCCATTGTTATAGTGTGACTTAGATGCAGTGGTAAAGAATAATTCCGCCTCTGCAATGCAGTAAAATGAATGTTTATATAGCTATCCATTGTTGACATACTAGAAAATACTGACGAGGAAATGATGTTAAGCGAAATATATAGGAAAATACGTGTATTCATAAGTTGAATTGATGTGTTTCGTTTGTAGAATCCCCACAGGCATCTCGCTTATATTTGCATCATTCTTATTTGGTATGTGCTGGTGCTACTGGCATACTACTATATGTGGATATCAAAGTCACGCATTTATTGTCTCCCAGAATCATTCGAGTGGAAATGTCAGATTTTGTAGCTTTGTTTTAAAAGAGAGCTGACAGACGAGAGTGGCAGTCCCGTCCTATTCTGATTATACATATTTAAAGCCGTTTTCGACTCATTTTAATGCAACAAACTATATCATGATCATGTGAATTGTGACGTGATTTGACATTAGACATGTGATAGGCACGTGTGATGACATGTGATTTGACATTTGACATGTGATAGGCACGTGCCAATGCATGACAACCAGCCGGTCAATATCACCTAGGATGGTGGCGGACGGATGCTCATCGTCTGCCTCACTTCGAAACCGAACGGAGACAATGAATAGGGTCTGTTCCTTCCAGGAGAGGCTTCTTCTGTCAGTGCTGCCTCGGCATGTGGCCGAGACGATGAGGCAGGACTGGGGCCGGATGGACGTCGGACAGTTCAAGAAGATCTACATGAAGCGGCACGAGAACGTCAGGTGAGAGGAAACACTTGTAATGGAGCGCACTGTGTGCTTGGCTCGGGGGGCTGTCCCTGGGGTTCAGAATCGCCCCATACAGCTCACGTCATACTCAGAGGCTGTCCACAGAGCGTGCCAATGGGCACATCTTTTTGTATTCCGGAATATGTACTAAGACATGGGACTTGTCTGTGTCGGTTCTAGTGACTGTTCATAGGATATTGGGCACATACAAACACCATCAGAGTACGTACACATGATAATGTATGAGAAACGTACTAAGAAAGGACTCTATAGCACTTCATGTGTTTAACCAATGTCATGTATGTGTGTGTGTACACTGCACCTGTTTGTGATGCCCGGGTGGGCTGCGGCCACGCCCGAGTTCAGTTGCATCCCGGCGGCGCGCTCGTCCAGTTGTTTTCCTCGTGCCGCAGTCTGCGCAGGCTGTAAAGAGGCTGGGTCGATGTAACACTCTCCCGGTCCTCCCCGCCCTGCCTCGTCCAAGGTCACACGACCGTCCAACTCCCGCCGGCCCTGTGACGTCACGACACTGAACATGACGTCACGGGGTCGTAGCAGACGTTCGGCGGTCTGAAGGAAACAATGACAACAAACACATACAGGCAAGGCAAATGCCTTGATTGCCTTGATTGCCTGAAAGAAGTTCTAGAACTGACGGTAATCGTAGATCCGATAATTTTCTATAGATATGAACCCCAGAGTCTTGCCTGCGTAACATGAACCAACAGTTCCTGTACGTAAGCAGCCGGCTTTTGTCGGCTTTTACCGCTGCCCGCAGTCTCGTGCCATATACACCGAATGGGAATGGAGAGCTTCAGACTTGAGATGAAAGACCTCTGAGGAGATTTGGTGACATAACACAATGCTGACGATGGCTGTAGGTGTGTAACAATCCTGACGATGGCTCTAGGTGTGTAACACAATGCTGACGATGGCTGTAGGTGTGTAACACAATGCTGACGATGGCTGTAGGTGTGACGTACAGTTGTGGGATGAGCCATTGTGTCGGGCTTAGCAGTGTCTAGCTTGTGCTTTAGAGATACAAAATATCAACATATAAGTTTGAAAATCCGAAAGTTAAAACACATCAACAATTACCGACTGGACAAAAACAATCGCAAGATTTCCCACATTTGTTTGCACTAAGTTTGTCGATTACTTCAAGGAGTAAAAATGCGTAAAGCTACTCTTTCAAGTTCCACACAGTAAATGAGTGAATGCTATGCTATTCGAAACCCTATGTCTTTCAGAACGGGCGACTCCTCAAGTAATCTTTATGACCATCTGAAGAAAAAAGCTTTGTGACCCACGCATAGGTGGACTGCGAATATCTGTAAAGCCAGTGGAGGACAGTGGAGGACAGATTGGAGTGACGCACTGCTATGTGTAACCAATAACAGCTGGACTGGCGCAGCCTCGGTTATCTCTCACGATAACACCTCGCCATACTACTCCACGAAATCTGCGTGACGCCATACTACTCCACTAAATCTGCGTGTCGCCATACTACTCCACTAAATCTGCGTGTCGCCATACTACTCCACTAAATCTGCGTGTCGTCATACTACTCCACTAAATCTGCGTGTCGTCATACT
>JAXIVJ010008468.1:47500-55479 GCA_036785665.1 Chirona hameri
GTACCCCCATTTTTCCCTTTGCGGACTTGGGTTATTTTTTTTTTATCTCGCTATGCTATTCTTACGTGTAAGGATGCGTCAATTAACCCGTGCACTGCAGGGGGGTTGATTTCCCCCCCCCCCCCCTCAGTTTTTTTTTCTCTCGCAGATAGTGAAAAACGGCGGCGCGCAGCGCCGCCGGGATTTGGCACACCTGTTATGACATCAATTCCACACACTTTGAAAACACAAATATCCTCGGGTCATCTCAGGTCAGGTCACCAGGCCAGGTCAAGTGACCCCACCTCCAAACATGTTTCCAGTTGTGCCAAAGCCAGAGTTTCTCACCGATCAGTTTGAAACTTACAGAATGTCATGAGCGCATAAGTACTTACAATTCGTTTATCTCGGAATTTTGATGTCGGTGACCTAAGGTCAGGTCAATTTCGTAACCTCCCCATAATAAGTAAATGGGGAAATATACAAATGTTTGCTATTTCAAGGATATGCATGATATTGGTCCAATTACTTCTGGATCATGTTATTATAGGATATTCTTTATGATCCAGGTGTAAGTTTTGTTCAGTGACCCCCTATGGGGTCATTTGAGGTCATGCAAGGTCACCATCACTTGTGTGGCAATAACTCCCGACATAATGAAGATAGAGAAGTAAAAAAGACAGCAATGTGTTTTTCTCTTCGAGACACGTCTTTCCATTTGCAACATGCCCTACTTGGGTCACCACTTAACCTTGACATGAGGTCAAATTTGTAAGTTGACTTAATAAGGTCACCATGTATATCATTCGACGTGCCTTGACGAGATAAACACAATGGCGTAAACAGTTTTCCGTTATCGTCATCCAGTAAAATGTGAATAGCGAAAAACAATTTTGAAAAAAAACGGCATTTGTTTCCTTTTTTGACCTCTGGAGCCTCAAATATTGACATAAGATCAAATTTGAAGACTCCTTGTCGATTACAAATTTAACTGGCTGGCGTTTGCGTTTTCTGTTTGTTTCTAACTAGCATAGTTTCCGAGATATATGGGAATTTCTGGAGCGAAGTCCTTAAACAGGAAAAAATGAAAAATTTGACCTTTGATGACCTCTGTCTGGTGACCTCAATTTTGACCTGACCTAAACAAAATACTGAAATACTTTCGATAGAACTTGTATCAAGCTATCAAATGCTAGTCGCTAGTCCGTTACTGCATTTGTGTGTACGGTACATGTAACGCCGGTCAGACGCCGGTCAGGCGCGCCTGCAGAAGCTGCTCAACTTCGGGGCACGTGTGATCTCTGGCCGTAGGAAGTTTGATCACATCGGCGACGTTTTAAGACAACTTGAGTGGCTGACGGCGGGCAACATGTATCTTTACCATTCTCTGACCCTGTTGAAACGCATTTTAGTGAAATCTCAGCCCGAGTCGCTTCATAGTCATCTTTTATCCAAGCGTGATGTCCACCACCGCGAAACCAGGCAGAGTGACCAACTGCAGACGCCAGCGATTCGCACAGAGGCGGGCAGGCGGCGCTTCTTGTACTCGATAGTGATTGCTTTCAGCAGCCTGCCCGCCACTATTCGTGACCTCAGCCCACCCCAGTTTAAGACCGAGCTGCGTAAGCAGATAATGCAGACACATGGGTGGTTTAAACATGTAGGTGATTGTTGTAAAGAAGTTGTACAAAATGATCATTTGTGCTAATAATATATGATTTTAATCAAAAGAAAAGCCGAACAATTCTAACGCGTTTCGATTAACAAATCAACATCAGAGAATGATGAAAACGTGATGTTAGTTGTTGTTAGGTGATTGTTAGTTGTTTTACTCGGTGCGTGACTGTATGTGTGTGCGTGCGCGTGCGCTAGTATGTCTGCTGACCCGATTCCACTGCTTTACGTCTTATAACCTGCGACCTATAAAACCCCCGCTTCGCGTGGATTGGTTGCGTGACGTCAATAAATACATAAATAAATAAAATGCAGTTTTTCGCTTGTCGCTACGTAGCGTAGTTTTCGAGATCTCACGGGGGCGGGGGATCGGAAATCATCACCCCCCTGCAGTTCGTGTTCGGCACAAACCCCCTGCAGTGCGCGGGTTAAGTGCAAAAATAAAATTGATGGATATTTGCCTCCAAATATCTATTTTTTTATCTCATTTTACATGCTATTTTATATATAAATTAATTATTCGCTTATACCTTTTGATTGAATAAAGCTAGAAGGACACGATAAACGTCATTTTGTTGTTATCATCAAGACGTGCTCAATGCTGTGCAGCATTACTTCTTTCTGTAACTTCATGACCTTGACCTAAGGTCAAGGTCACGGCGCAATGTCACCTTTCCAAATTTGACCTACTCTGCGATGTTATATAGCTTTGAACTTGACTTGAAGATAGGAATTCATTAGTATTAAAATAGTTGCGCGATCGTTGATAATTATAAAGCAAACTGAGACATTTTCGGGCTTTCTTTACACCGATAAGGAAGTTATGAAGTTACTATTAGACATTCAAATTAAAATGAATTTAAAAGTTGCCATTGACGATCAGGCGTTATTTAAGCACAATTGAATTCCTCGCAACAAGACAAGTTTTAAGATATAACATCGCCACATAGGCCACAATTGGAAACCTAACCTTGAACCTCGACATTAACCTTAGATGAAGGTCACCAAATGTTAGAAAGAGGTCATACTGCATATCATTCAACGCGTCTTCACGACAATAACACAATGGAACCCATTTTACCTTTTTAACTTTATTCAGTCAAAAGTTATTGGGGAATAACATCTGTCACAAAAAGAACATAAAATTACCAAATTTAGCATATTTGAAGACCATCCATCAACTATCAATTTTATTTTTCCTTCTTTACACTTAACAATAATAAAGTCCCTACTTTATACTAGTAGACGTATTCCATACAACATAGGTACCTATACAAGGAAATTCACTCCCGCGCTCCTCTGCCATCCAGCAGGCAGCAGGAGACCAAAGGCTGCGACGCGCGCTGCGTGCAAAATTATAACCTACCTTGGTTGTGAATCACTCCAAAATAGCGTCAGACGCGCCACTTTCCCTATCCCTACTGCTACCAAAATGCTACCAAATAGAGGAAATACGAACGAGGCAAAAACAAGATCTTTCTTTCGCAAGAAGTTATTTTTTTTTTCGCAGGCAGTTCCCAATTTTCATCGCCAGTTTCAGCGATTTTTTTGGGGGGGTTAATTTCTATTGCCGCCTCTGTCGAGCTTGGGATGTTTTTTTCCCCTGCCGCCCCCCCCCCCCCTGGATCCGTCAGTGCCTGCGATCAGATGTAGAGATGGCAAATCAATGCGCTTGCCGCAGACTGGCACACAAACTGTCAGCATATTCTACTACCGAGCGACTGCTTGTCGCCACCGGGGCACTCATGCTTACCTCCGCTGGAAGTTTCGACTCACGGGCGAGCATCAGATAATAGGGAGAGTAACCTAGTGACCAATGAATCTGAGCACGGTAACCCAGCACCAGCAGGGGAAAATGAACGTCCCATTCAGTGTGGTTGTCGCTTAAGTACTTTGATAACATATCTAAAATGGTTCGCATGAAACGCTTCACCTTCGCATTTCCTTCGGGATGATAGGACGAGCTTTTCGATTTGTCAATCCCCAACAGACGACAGATTTCCGCGAGAACAGCACCTTTGAAATTAGCAGCACCATCAGAGTGCAGCCGCCGGGGACAGCCAAACCTGGCAAATAATGAATTTACTGAAGTTGACGCAACAGTCGTGGCTTTCATGTCAGGAAGAGGGTATACCTCGCACCAGCGGGTAAACACATCACAAACAAACATCAAATGCTTGTTTCCACGGTCAGTAGTCGGTAACCTACTCCGAAAATCGATGCAAATCGTATCAAACGGTTCATTAGCGTACAATTCTCACATGACAGCACGAGGGCGCGGCACCGGGTCCATCCACCGTGGGCCACCTCCGGCCACCAGAACCTCACACGAATCTGTTCCAGAAGCTTGTCAGCTCCGAAGTGGCCCCCGCTGGACCTGCATGAAGCGATGTTAGCACTCCCAGTACTAACGACGCCGGAACGACGATCTGCAGCCTCTCTTCTTCACCAGCACGCCTCCTGTACATCCTGGAAAGTACACCATTCAGAAGTTGGAGCCGGAACCACTGCCTGAGAAACGGAGCCGCAGTCACAGAGAGTCTTGACTTCACACCTGCGGACAGGAAGCGAGTCACTTCAGCTGTTGTCACGTCCTGGTGCTGCTGGTCCCGAAGATAGCTGGAAGGCCACGATAGAACCGAGACCTTACGCACACCGGGTTCATCAGTTTAGGTGGATACATCCGCTCGGTCAGCTGGTAGCCGGCTGAGTGCGTCAGCAACAACGTTTTGTGCTCCTGGACGGAATACAATGTCAAAATCAATTTCTGCTAAGATCTCAAACCATCTAGCGATCACACCAGTCGGTTGCTTACAATTTAACAGCCACTGCAGGCTGGCATGATCTGATTGTAGATTGAACTTTCGACCAAGAAGATAGTGGCGGAAATGCTGAGTAAATACAACACATGAGATAACAGCTCTGTTCTGGTCGTACTGTAGTTCCTCTGAGATTTCGACAGCCTACGACTTCCATAGGCAATCTCACCTTGTCCACCCCTCCCTGCTTCTGCAGCAAAACAGCGCCGATACCTTCGTCACTGGCGTCGCAGTCGAGCGTGAACTCGCCAGCGCCGTCTCCAAACTGTGGGAAGGCCACTATTGGAGCGTTTGTCAAAGCCGCCTTCAGGGCATCAAAGGCAGACTGTGGTGCATCTGGCGACCAAACGAACGTGGCGTCCTTCTGAGTCAGTTTGAACAGCGGTGCCGCAACTTCTGCAAAATGACGAACATTTACGGAAGAACGACGCCAACCCAAGAAAGCTACAGAGTTCTTTTGAATTTCTTGGCAGCGGCCACTCGAGAATCTTTCCGACCTCATCAGGATCCGCGCCCACCCCTTCACTCGAGACAACATACCCCAAAAATGTGGAGCTAGAACGGAACAGTTTACTTTTTTGCAGGATTCAACGTCAGACCAGCATCCTCTAGGCAGCTCAAAACACAGTCCAGTTTGTCAAGTACGTCATCAACATCTGTTGCATGGATCAAAACGTCATCAAAATAGTGTACACAGCTGAGGTCGGCAATTCCCTCAACACCACATGCCGTAGGCGGGCACATGTTGACGGTGCTCCTGAACATCCAAATGGCGTCCTGGAAGAACGATGACAGCCAAAGGAGGTAAAGATGGCAGTTTTATCCTTGTCCGCCGGGTCTACTCCCACCTGAAAATATGCATTGTTCATGTCGAGGACACAGAAGATGCTGGACCCAGACAGCACTTCAAGCGCTTCATCAACACGCGGGATGAGGTATGATGACGAGCGTGTAACTGAATTTAACCTCAGATGCGAATCTTACCGGTTTTTTCCGCCTCGCAAAACAGATGGGAGACGCCCAACTTCCCCGACTCTCCTCCAAAACACCCATACTTGCCAGATCCTCAATTTGCGCCTTCACTTCATCGGCGATGTGGGGAGGAACAAGTCTCGGCGGCTGACGCACAGCAGGGCTGTCACCTGTGTCAATGCTATGACTCACGAGGGTCGTAAACCCGGTGTGGCCGTCAAACATGTTCTCATGTTTGTTCAGCACTGACTGCACCTTACCTTTCTCCTCCTCAGATAAACTGCACTCGTCTAAATTGAATTTACCGCGAACATTGCTACATCCGGATTAATTAGGCTCATCTGCTACATGTTCAGCAAATCCTACTTCCAGTTGTCCCAGCTCACTGCATTTGGGAATCGATATTGGATCTGTCGTTATGTTGCGCACAACACATGTCACAGACGAACCAGATACCTCAACCAGGGCACTGATGAACTCGAGACCCTCGATCAGAGGTGCAAAAACCTTTCTGTCTGTCACACACTTTCTGGCAACACAAAGAAAGTGTCACACGCAGGCACGTAGCCAGAATTTTATCAGGGGGCGGAGGGGGGGGGGGTGGGGCGGGGGGCACGTCGGTGGTAGAAAACAAAATCGCTCCTCAGCCATATGTTGACCGGGGGAGGGGGGGGGAGGGGTCGTCAGAGAATCTTATTTTATCTGGTGTAAATTTGTTTTGCTCAGGGGCGGAGGGCCATGGTGGACCCCGTACCCCCCCCCCCCCACCCCCCTGTCCGACAGCCCTGCATCAGACGGGACCTGACCCCGGACCCCGGGTCAGCGCCTCGCTCGTTTTCGCACCGGGAAGTACCTGCCACAGACCTCCTCCACATGTCCCACTGCATCGCAGCGTTGACAGCGATGGTCTCGTTTGACACACTGCCACCTCATATGACCCGGCTCACCACACGCGTAACAGCTGGCGGGAACCTGCAGCTCGAGACCTGCCGAACGGTTATCCATTTGACTCAAGCTCAGCAATCCTGCGCTGTAATTGAGCGATAATTGACTCGTCACTGCCCCCTGCAGCGAGCGTGCGCACTGAAGCGCCATGTCCGCCTCTGATAGCATTACGCATATTCCTCATCTTCGCCACGACGGCATCAAATGAAGTGATACCGCCAGCGATCACGGCCGCGTAGCACTCGTCAGGCAGTGTGGAAAGGAAATGGTTAAATTAACAGTTTCACCCTGGCCATCAGCTGGTTGGTTGGGAAACGCATTTGCGACATGCTTGCGAAACGTGATTACAAAGTTGTCCAGAGACTCACCTAGGGTCATAGAGACTCAAGCGCAGAGACTCACCGAGGGTCATACCGGAGACCTCGCAGAGCTAAGTGATAATCCACCGCACTACGCTGCGAGAACGCCGCCTGGAGACAGTCAGCTGCCGCCTGAAAAGTCCGCTGCTGGTCCCGAGACAGAGGCATCGTACGCGTCTCTACCTACGCCGGAAAGACACAGAGGCAGGATATCGAACTTCCGGTCATCACTCCAGCTCTGCAGTCTGGCATATCTGTCAAAATCAGACAGGAAACGACCAACACACCCCTCTCCAGAAAAAACGATGCAACCCCCCTCCCCCCACCACACACACACACATGCACAGGGCTCGAAGTTGTACAAATCGACGCCATAAATGGTTTCTCCTCCATATTCGGAATCACAAGTACAATTAATCTTACAAAAACAAAGCTAACATTGGACGTTTAATCAATAAAGACAAGCTTAATTAGACCAAAATTACGTTTGTTTTAGACATACCGGTTGCTGATGAGATACTGCTATAATGGCGGTTAATGGGGCGCGCAGACATCAAGCAGCAGGCGCGCAGACAGCAGCAGGCGCGCAGACAGCAGCAAGCGCGCAGACATCAGCAGGCGCGCAGACAAGCAGCAGGCGGCGCAGGACAGCAGCAAGCGCGCAGACAGCAGCAAGCGCGCAGACAGCAGCAGGCGCGCAGACAGCAGCAGGCGCGCAGACAGCAGCAAGCGCGCAGACAGCAGCAGGCGCGCATACAGCAGCAGGCGCGCAGACAGCAGCAAGCGCGCAGACAGCAGCAGGCGCGCAGACAGCAGCAGGCGCGCAGACAGCAGCAAGCAGCAGACGCGCAGGCAGCGGCAGCAGCAGGCACAGAAGCAGCAGCAGGCGCGCAGACAGCAGCGGGCGCGCAGACAGCAGCAGCAGGCGCGCAGACAGCAGCAGCAGGCGCGCAGACAGCAGCAGCAGACGCGCAGACAGCAGCAGCAGACGCGCATACAGCAGCAGCAGGCGCGCAGGCAGCAGCAGCAGGAGGCGCGCAGGCAGCAGCAGCAAGCAGCAGCGCGGGCACGCCGACAGTAGCGGGCACGCCGACAATAGCGGGCACGCCGACAGTAGCGGGCACGCCGACACTAGGGAGTAGAGAACAGTGTTCGCCACGGGCCCACCAACCCCCAGCCCAGGCCCATGAACACCAAGCCCAGGCCCGGACCTGGCCCGGGCCTCAAATTC
>JAXIVJ010008469.1:0-55477 GCA_036785665.1 Chirona hameri
ACTCCGCTGAGAACTGGATTATGATTGGACGTGGCGTTTGGAAATCCCCCCACTCCCGGCTACCGGCTAATCAAGACATATTTTTAATAATTGAGGAGCATTGGAGAGCATTTTACACAGTTACCTATGCTATAGTTAAATTGGTTCATGTTAAATGAATGTGTAAGGCAATGCGACAATGTATGATCGTTGTGTTTTGCAGTCACATATCTTGCTGAATCACGATGTGCCCGAGGTATGTCGTTCAGTTTGACAACAGTGACCTTTATGATGGTCATGAGGGTCATACTAGAGAAAGAAAATGGCAAATATTTGTGTTCGTTCTTATAAAGATGTGTGATAATTATATGTGGTGTTAACGGTTCGTGATGATTCTTTCGTGTGTTTTTTTCAAGTTAATTTGTATCAAACATACGAAGCTGCTTAGGCATGTAATGTCAGTTTCAGAAAGATTATGTATGCAGCTTAACGACAACAATCTGAAGTATTATACCGAACATTATTGTCTGTTGGCTCACTACCAGCTGTGACTTCAACTTTGACACGTGCACTTTCATTCTGTTTTGCATGCTGGCTTTCCCAGGCCGAGGTTGATGCGCTTGCTCACGTCCAGGAACTATCCTCTAGGAGTATGTTGACACATTCATTGGTTATTCTTCATCATGATCGAAACGTTTAACACCGTGCAGTTACACGAGTTTAACACCTTGCAGTTACACGAGTTTAACACCGTGCAGTTACACGAGTTTAACACCGTGCAGTTACACGAGTTTAACACCGTGCAGTTACACGAGTTTAACACCTTGCAGTTACACGAGTTTAACACCTTGCAGTTACACGAGTTTAACACCGTGCAGTTACACGAGTTTAACACCTTGCAGTTAGACGAGTTTAACACCGTGCAGTTACACGAGTTTAACACCTTGCACCCCGCACGAGTTCCTGCGTGCGGCATGCGGCTGTGCCCAGTGACCTTCGATGACTTGTGCATGACGGTGGGAGCGATGAGACCGTCCAAATCGACAGGCACCGGTGGTATCAGCGTATGCATGCTACACAAATTATTTCCGGGACTTTGCTATGTGTTACTCGATATTGTAAATGCCAGCTTTGTCACCGGAATAGTACCACCAAGCTGGAAACACGCACTTGTGACGCCAATTCGGAAGGGAGGTGACTTAGCCAGTGTAGCGAACTGGCGGCAAATCTCGATACTTCCGGCTGTGACCAAAGTGATCGAGCGACTAGTGCATCGTCAGATCAGTGCATATGTTAACCGCAGTCATCTATTTTCAAATTCTGAGCACGGGGACCGACGCCACCACTCCACTGAAACCCCACTGACTTTTATCACTGATCGCATCTATCGTGCTGTGGATATCGGCCAGATATGTAGGCTGGTATTTTTGACTGCTCAAAATGCTTCGATGTAATTGATCACGACAAACTGCTCCGTAAACTAGAAATGTACGGCATTGACACTCACTGGCTGGCTAACTACTTTTCGGGGCATACGCAGCAGGTTAAGATAGCTAAGAGAGACGGCGGTGCGAACCTGTCAGCGACATTGCCGAACACTACTGGAGTGTATCAGGGAGGTAGTCTCAGCTGTCTTATGCTCTCGATCTTCGCCAACGAAATGGTTTGTTCACCGGCAACTCTACCGTTATTAAATATGCCGATGATACGCAGCTTTTAGTTTGTGGTAGACAAGAACAGCTTCATGAAATGATCCATCAGGAAGAAACAGCACTTGCAATGCTTGTAGATTGGTTTTGTAAGAATCAGATGAAAATCAACGCGTCAAAAACTCAACTGCTTGTACTCGGAACAAAGGCTATGCTGCGCACTGTCCCTCAGATCTCGATCAAAGTAGAAAACTCAACTGTGACTGAATCCAGAATAGTAAAACAATTAGGTCTTGTCATTGACAGGCACCTGTGTTTTGAACTCACTTGACCAGTTGACCGCCAAATGTACCGGTACACTAATCGCCCTGATGCATACTCAACATCTTGTACCACGATGCGTTCTGCGACAGATTGTGGAAGGTCTGGTGATGTCATCCATTAGGTATTATTGCCTGCCGATCTACTGGACATGTGGTGTGACGCAGATGCACCGTATCCGAAAACTTGTAAATTTGTGTACCCGTGTCATCACCGGGAAACGCAAATACGACAGGATATCGTGTGAAGCTGAGCGACTGGGTATCTTGTCAGTCCGCAGCCTATTTGAGTACCACTAACTGACTTTAACGAAACCGATACTGCATTTTGGCGAACCCGAGATCCTGCGACAGATGTTTGAACGCGTAGAGCACGGCCAGAGGACTCGGCAGATCGGGCAACTACGTTTGCCAAGAGCCTAGAAGTGAGAGGGAAACGCAGGCTTGTCTATGGAAGTGCCAAACTTTACAACAATCTGCCTACAGCTATGCAGGACACAATGCGGATGTTACGCTTCAAAGCCGATCTGGCTGATATGCTCGGATCCAACCGAGAATGATCGAATCGTATGCCTGAATGATTATGTTCATGCGTGTATGTTTTTGCGTGTACTGCTCTCCTATTCCATATTATGTGACATTGGCAACTGAAAAGCCTCGCATCCGCGAGGACGGAGCCGCAATACATGAATCTGAATCTGAATCTGAATCTTACGAAGCAATGTGTTTGGTCAACTGCTCATTCCTCGTTGATAGTAATGATCGTTAGTAGACTTCTACCTGCGAATCATGCTTTCCTCGCGTTGTCTCACCTTGTTTGCTAAACTTTCGCTGAAGGGCTGAAGTAGCTCGTATTCTGGCAGAGATTGAAGAGGCGAATAGGTTTGCACGTTTCGCAATGCCAAGACACATTTCGGAGACTCCTTCCCATCCTGTGTTCACAAGACTATGGAGAAAGATGATGAATGAGACAGCGATAACCCTGCCACTGTGTCGTGCATTGAGATTGGATGGACGTTTAGTTTGTGAAGAGCCATTTTTTTATTCACTTTCACAAACTCTTGTTTCGTGGTGTTTCTCATCATCCAACAACACGTACGTTATTCAAACACAAAACTTGATCGATATTATATTAATATAACCAATTGATGTTGCACGCATCCTATGACCTGTCATGTACGTAGTTTTTATCTGCGTCGGACATGTGTTGTCGCCTGTCGTGAATGTCCTGTCATATTTCCTTCATGTAGAAGTAGATCTACACCTAACTCCACGTGTGCTGCTGCTGCGACATCATATATTTATCCATATGTATCTAACCCCTGACCTGCCGCGTGCTGCTGTGATATGATATATCCCTCCTTGTGAATCTGCCCCTAACCTGTCACGTCCTGCTGTTTGACAGGCGGTACAGGACCGTGGTCTGCACCTGCTGCGTGCAGCGGAGGGGCTGGTACAGAGCGGTACGTTTGCTCGGGACCAGCCCCGCGCCCGCGCCTACTCTGTGCTAGAGCGGTGTTCCCAGCTGACCAGCGGAGCGGAGAGGAGACGGACTCTGCTGACGGCTGCAGCGGAGTTCTTCAAACTGGCACAGCAGGTCAGTCAGAACCAAGATTCCGAGGCAGAACATCCTTAAGTATTGGTAATCTCAATGCCAGACATGTTTAATTCAAGATTCCCAACGGCACGACACATATTGGCGATTGCTTAATGTTGCACATGAACAATGCCTACATCACGATTCACGCGCCTTGCCACTTATTCAGCGTGAAGGTTCTATTTTCCTCCACAACACACGTGATCCTCAAGGGCCTTCAAGCACTGCGTGACTCCCCAGCCTAGATAACCTTTGAAAACGGCCACCAATAGTTACCCAACCTACTACGGTACGCATGTTATTGTTGCCCGTCCGGCACCATTCGTGAACGAATCTATTCAGCAGCGTCCTGTGTCAGCATGTGCTGACTGTGCAGCTGGAGGTCGTGTGCTGGGAATTTCTCAACCGTCCCGATAACACAGTCATCACTCAGCGCGGCGCATTGCGGGCCTGGGGTCATCTCCCAATTTCGCAGTTGGAGGATTGTTGGGCTGCGTCCTGGGTACAATGTGCGGCGGCCTGGAGGCCTGGAGCGGCCCCGGTCGGCTCGGAGCGGTCGGGGCATGGGGCGACTCGGGGACAATATGAGGCTCAAACGCGACACGATTCGGCACCCAGCCTTCAATTCAGTCCTAGTGATCGGTCGAGGTTGCTGTCATACTCGGTATAAGTAACTGCAGGACCACGGTAATGGCGCAAGTCACGTTTTTTTCGTATCTTCTCTGGCGGGCATGTGTCGTTACTCGGTAAAGGGGATGCTATTTTAAGCCATCGCGGGCGGTAAACTTATTTCATCGCTGGGGAAATTGACCGCACGACAAATCGACAAGTCGAAATCACCCTCATCTCTCACTTTTTGTTCAAAATTGGTCTACAGGTTCCTGAATTCAGCTGTGGCAATATTAGCTCCATATGACCTTAGGTTCTCGAGTTATAGCCTCGGACATTTTTGCAAGGTCACGCTACAGAGGTATTTTTGGAGGCCGAAATATGCGTTTGACTTAACCAAATGTCAAAAAGAATGAATGGCTGAATGGCTATGGCTGAATTCGCAATGCAACGGATATTCTATTTCTGGGCTTTGTTGCGTGACCTTGAATGACCTTGACCCTGTGACCTCGTGACCTTTTTTCGTTGACCTCGTGTGACCCCGGGTACATCTCTGATTTCAATTTTTCACTTGGCAAAATACTTTTATATATATTGCCTAGCAACGCAAAAAAGGTGCGTTTTCCGCGTCAATATACGATACGTGAATGTTTTCAAATTACCCCCAAGGGGGGGGGGGGGGAACGGTCGGATATATCAGCTATCATTGCAGCTACAGGCCCATTTTTTGCTATATACATTGTCAGGGTGACGAGCAACACCACGCAGCCATCCGGCGTGGTCTAAAACGGATCGAATGGTGAAGACCCCACCCAAATCGGTCCGATAGGTTCTGAGCATGATGTCGTTTGCAACGATTTTTGGTGGTTTTGGTTCAATTTGGTCCACTTAAATTAGACCAAAATGGATACAACTCAACACGGCACCGTTTTAGAGCACACCGGATTGAATGGTGAAAACTCCGCCCAAATCGGTCCCATAAGTTCAGAGTATGACGTCTGCAACGATTTTTGGCGGTTTTGGTCCAATTTGGTCTACTTCGATTATACCTAAGTGGATAAAACTCAACACGGCACCGTTTAGGACCACGCCGGATCGAATGGTGAAGATCCCACTAAAATCGGTCTCATAGGTTCGCAGATATTCGCCCGTTATCCCTCCCCTTGAGGGGGTAATTGGAAAACATATTGAACATAGATTGGTATATCGACGGAAAATATGGAAATTAGAGGGAAAACGCACCTTTTGTATTTGTTGCGTTGTTAGGCAATATATTGAAGAGTATTTTGCAAAGTGAAAAATTGAAATCAGAGGTGTACCCGGGGTCACACGAGGTCAACGAAAAAATATAACGAGGCCTGGGGGTCAAGGTCATTCAAGGTCACGCAACAAAGCCCAGAAATATAATCTCCGTTTCATTGCGAATTCAGCCATATAATTATTTTTGCCATTTGGTTTAACCCTCGCCCTACGGGAGTTTTTTTCACCTTCTCCCTAGGGGGGGGGGGGGGCCTGACAGCCCCCCTGTTAACTTCCAAACCAAGCAACTTAGAGCAATGCGTTAAGAACCAGCATGTTGCCTGTCATGAGAGGAATCTAACAGTATGCAATTTGTAGGTCAACGGGTGACCTTCCAAGTCAAGTGAATGACCTCGGTTTTGCCACGTCCAGAACAGCGAATTTGCTCTTCAGAAAACCTCAAAATTAGAAATTAATAAATGTAATAATAAATGTATTTTTAAAAATGACGTCATCAGTTTCTTACACTTAGGGAGCCATCACTCAGTCAAAAATGAAAATATTGCTTTGAAATTTGCTATGGGTATTGTCCATACTCAGTTCTCTCAGATATATTCCGGTTTTTCTAACATCTTTGAAAATTTTGATTTTGTGTGGATTTTTCCTAAAAAAAAGTGTTTTTTTTTATTTGAGGGGTCAAAAACCCAAAATTTTGGAAGTCCGAGATTGACGTTTTCAAGAGAATGCCATTTTATATCTTTGGTGAATTGTGTTTGCAATTTTCTTTAAAACTCTGTTTTATACGATTTTTTTAAAAAACCAACATGACGTCATCAAAACATGATTATCTCCCAAACTACGTAACCAATTTCAATTAAATTTTTACAGCAAACGTATAATTGTTGTAAACTCAGCTACCGAAAATTTCAGCAAGATTCGCGGCATGTGTAAAAAGTTATTCAAGAACAACCTCAGGGGGGGGGGGCTTGTCAGCCCCCCTCCTCCCCGTAGGGCGAGGGTTAAGTCGAATGCGTTATTTTTGCCACCAAAAATACATCTGCAGCGTGACCTTGCAAAAATTCCCGAGGCCATAACTCGACAACATGAGGTCAGATCGAGCTAATATCGCCACAGATTCATTTAGGACCCAAGATAACCCTATAGACAAATGTTGAACAAAAAGTGAGAGATGGGGGTTAAATTTGGGAATACAAATTGTCGATTTTTCGTGGAATGCCCCTGATTCAGTGTACGACTGAACTGGATTCACAAATGATGGTTGACTTGCACTTCCAATAGCCTAAACTAATATTAACCGAGCTCGTGTCATCTCTCTATTTCCATTCTTTTCCGTGCTGTTTTCGACTTTTGAGTTTGCCGGCAGCCCAGTTCTTAGCCTTACCGATGGATGGCATAGCATAACGTGTGCACCGTGCAACATTCTCCCTGCACATGTCTCGTGTTTTATTGACCTCATAAACCAGCCATTGTTTCTGCTGCTGAAAGGCGCTGACACCAATCTGGTTGTATATGTAAATGTCTATGTGCATCTACAAACATGTGGCGACATTTCAACTACTGGGCTGTTATTGGCATCAATTAGATCCAGAGGGTTGAACAATGAGCCTTGTGCAATGCTCATGACATTTTACAGTCCTCAATTGATTCTGAAGAACAATTGGATGTCAGTAGTGTCATGTGAATGCCATTATTTGCCTCGTATGGATTGCAATAGACACTGAATGAAACATAAAATGCACCCACTCTAAGATATTTATAGCAATCAGGGGACTTACCATCAATCAGGGGACTTATCCTGGCCGGTGTACACAATCGATAAGGTTCGACATCCACACGTTTCGGTACCTTCAAAGCAACAGTGAGGATATGGTGTGGGTTGGTCTTCGTTTTAATGTCTAAAAACCACTCGATAATTTGTCGGACTAAATATAAACCGTCTCTATTGATTTCTACAGTCAGCTGGATGCATTTTGCGTTGCTTCTAAAATTGATACATGTCTTCTTGATTAACCCGCGCCGTGCCGGTGCTCGGCGCCACCTTCGCCGTGCCGGGGGGCGTGTGAACCCCCTTCTAACTCGGCTCTTATGGGAAGTAGGCGGAATCCAAAAGCGCCATTCGATAGCTCGTCAAAATTCATTTCGAAACTATTTCGGTAGTTTTTTTATAGCCCAAGTCAATATTGAGGTCACCAGAGGTCATCAAAGGTCAGATTTTCCAACTTTAGGACTTTGCTTCAGAAACCCCGAAATATATATCGGGAACTATGATAGCTAGGAACAAACGGAAAAATCAATCGAAAGCTCTTGCAAAATTCAATCGCTAAGGTGTCCTGAAATGTTACCTCTGGTCAATAGTTTAGGCTCCAGAGGTCATCAAATGCCAAAAACGACCTCTGTGTCAAAACAAAGTTTTTTCGTTAATAACTTGTAATGTAATCAGGATAAGGCAATAGTGTTAAAATCATCGTGTTTGGCTCGTCAAGGCGTTTTGAATCACACCCATTGCAAGTGGTTTAGGTCAAATAAAATTTGACCTCAGGTCAAGGTCATATGGCAGTACCGGTGGGTCACAATGCACATATTCGGAAGCAGCTCTACGATATAATCACAGTGGTATCGGTCTAACATTCTTCAAGTCTTTATTAATCAAGTCTTTATTAAATCAAACGTTATTTACAACAAAAAAACATTTTGGTGACCTCATATGACCTTGTAAGGGCCACTGAGCAAAAAAATGTACCTGGATCATCAAGAATGCCCTATCAAAATCCTGCACGATCATGAAAGAATTGGTCTGATCTGATGCGTATTCTATGAACAGAAAGCATTTTCAAATTTTGCCATTGACTTACAACGGGGAGGTCACGTGATCGACCTGACCTTATGCCATCGATATAAAAATCCAAGATAAACGAATTGTAGGTACTTACGCCCTAATTACATCATGCAACTTTGCAACCGATCGGCCAAAAACCGTGGCTGTGGTACGACCGCAAACATTTTGGAGGTGGGCGCACGTGACCTGACCTGGTGACCTGACCTGTGATGACCTGAGGTCAAGAATTTCACACAGTGTGGATAATTGATGCCCGAACACCTTTTTCAAAAACGGCGGCACGCAGCGCCGCCGTTTTTCTGCTATCTTCGAAAAACCTTAGGGGGCGTCCACCCCCCCCCCCCCCGGCACGGCGCGGGTTAAAATGTTTCGCAATCTGTGCACTTGACTTTGTATTGCATTCCATCGGATTTGGATTGGATTGGAGTTTTCATAACTGATTTTTAATAAGTATTTTATTGTTTAAACCATTTCCTCAATTGATCTATGCCTATTTCAAACCCGACACTCGTCAAACCTCCGGTAATTTTTATTTAATGTTCATTATCCTTTACAACTCAGTATGATTGAATGGGATCACTCGTTAGGAAAACTGATATGGATTGGATCCGGATCCGACCTGAGTGAAACTCGATAGGACCATGCCGATCTGGATTGATCCAATTCATGTTCTGCCTTATTCTCTCACCGCTCACACAATTATGATTGGCTGTTCATATGCAAGTTCATATATTGGTATAAATGTTGGTCATTGCGCTGCACAAGATACCAGTGAACAAATAATGATGAGAATTAGCCTGATGCTCATTGATAATGCAAACTGGATACAAAATATAATATAAAGTAAACGATTTAATAGTATTTGGTGCACGGCACTTCATCAGATAATAGGTAATAATAATTATATTATTATCTATTATCTGATGAAGTGCCGTGCACAAAATATTATTTAATCCTTTACTTTATTTTAATACTTACCATGCTCAGTCATAGCATCAATTTGATGACACCTCCTAGTGAACATGCAGTAAAACGCTTAGCCGTTCTAAAAAACGATCTCTGTCGAGATGATGCAAAACATCGGAAGCAGCGTGTTAAGCTGCTGCAAAATAGTACAGCTTACGTTTAACTGATTACCACTCTAGTGCCAGACGGATTAACATGTTAGAGGATGGCTTAGAAGGCATGGTCCATAAATTAATGGCCGCTAGACCAACGCGTTTTGAGAACAGCCTGAGTCGTATTGCGATGGCGCCTGGAATTCGCGCCTTCTTCGCGCCTTCTGCTGCAGATATCTGTGATGAGACGAGCTCTGCACTGTCTTGGGACTCTAACTGGGCTAGGAAGAATGCTCGGAGATAGTAAATCGACAGATAGTAAAACGACACTATGCTTTGCCTGATCTGCGACAGCGAGAAAACCAGAGTGGAACGATTGCGAGAGGGTTGACTCGAGGGCATCATGGGTAAAATAAAAATAGTTTTGGTCTTTGGATATTGATGCGACTGGATAGCGATGGGTGCAGAGGGGCGTGGCCTGGCAAGTTGTCATGACATCCTTAAAGGGAAATATTCACCCTTTTCCACACAAAAAAAAATGGAGTTATTACTTGAAATCGATAGACGAGACCAAAATATATTGTAAATTGATCACATTTTGCATATAAACATTCCTACCGAAAGATATTTCAAGTTATAGTTGATAGCGATCCACGCTTACAACAGTCGGTACTCAGCAAGTACTCGGTAACGAATTCAGTCAATTAGCCTCCCTACGCATTGCTATTTATCATGAAGGTATGCAATATGATTCCTGTACTCTATCTTTTGCGAATATGTGCCAAACTTTAATGAACAATTAACAAGCATTTGAAAAAAGTGCATTTAAATCGGCAGTTTAGCTTGGCCCCGGACGGCGACCTATTTAGTGTATGCGATTTGTTGAGAAACGAGAGGTATTCAACGTTGAGCAGATTGATAAAAAAACGCCAGATATGTCGCGTTTCGCTAGTGGAAGGAAAACACCGATCATGAACTCCGAAAGAAGTATATGTACTTGCTTTTTAATTTGTCCAAACTTCCAACTTTGAATTATGGAATAATTGTATTTCATTCTTAAGTGTAGATCACATCATTGTTAATGTTATACCATAACCAGGGGCGGATCCAGCCGCTCAGTTTGGGGGGGGGGCAGAACTTTTGGCTTTCAGCAGGCACGTAGCCAGGATTTGCCTCAGTGTTGTTGACCGGGGGGGGGGGGGGGGGGGGGGTAGTAGGGTCGAGTCGTTATAGAATCTCATTTTATCTAGTGTAAATTTGTTTTGATCGGGGGGGGGGGGGGGGTCATGGCCCCGTACCTCCCTTTAAATACGTACTGCAAAGACGTGGAGAGCCGATAACTGACAAGCACCTGTTCTGGAGACGGCCGTGTCATAACGGTACCACACAAACGAAAGGATATACAAAAGTAACGCCTAAACATATATAAAATACTTTATCAATATGCTGACACAAGTTCTAAAGATGATATTAAACGGACATCGAAATTAAAGTGCTATTTCTTTACCCAAAGGTAGGAATGAGCCTGCTTCAAACGAGGACGTTTGGCGTCTCCATTATCGTTTTGTCACAGCTCTCCGTGCACCGACGAGCGGCAAATGCGCGGAACGATAGCCTGTTGTTTACCGGGTCAGGTTTGTAACCTAATTTCACTTTTGTTACATAGGAATAGGATCGTAAGACGACCAAATAAACCGTGCGCACAAATCTGGATAACCATAACGTGGTATAACATATCAACTCCAGAAAATACGGTTATACATTTAGCTTTCATACGATCCTTTTCCTTTTTTATAAAAGAATTGACGACCCACTTGGTCGCCAACTCTTATGGACTCGCCAGCGAATACATTGGTCATATTAGCGCCCAGGGGCCATAGCTCTACCGGGGTTCAAAACACAGGCTCCCCACATGAGGGCCAGATGTCTTAACCACTCGGATATTACGCCCTCTTAGCGTTCGTACACGAACTCTCACAGGCTCCCCACATGAGGGCCAGATGTCTTAACCACTCGGATATTACGCCCTCTTAGCGTTCGTACACGAACTCTCACGGGCTCCCCACATGAGGGCCAGATGTCTTAACCACTCGGATATTACGCCCTCTTAGCGTTCGTACACGAACTCTCACAGGCTCCCCACATGAGGGCCAGATGTCTTAACCACTCGGATATTACGCCCTCTTAGCGTTCGTACACGAACTCTCACAGGCTCCCCACATGAGGGCCAGATGTCTTAACCACTCGGATATTACGCCCTCTTAGCGTTCGTACGATGGGGGCAAAAACATACTTTTTTTGGCAAAAACATACTTTGGGGGGGGGGGGGGGGGGGGCAAAAACATACTTTTGCCCCCCGACTTTTCGTTTGGGGGGGGGGGGGCAATTGCCCATTTTGCCCCCCCCCCCCTGGATCCGCCTCTGACCATAACGGAAGCCTAATAAATTGTTGCTAAAAAAATAAAAGGTGAATATTTCCCTTGAATCCTATAATATAATATTAACATCATACAAATAAGTAAATGTTTTATGCATACTTGAAAATACTTTAAAATGTAAATTGAAATAGGTCATCTATTAATCTGTTTTTCGGTTAATGGCTTGGGACCAAGGGCGTAGGCAAGGGGGGGGGGGGCAAGGGGGCCATGCCTCAGATGAAGAGGGGAGGGGCGGGAGATCGAGCTTCAGCTGAGGAGGGGAGGGGGCGGGTGTGATGTCAGCACCACTCAGGTTGTTAGCGATTCGACACGGTCCGACGGAAGGGAGAAGATGTGACGGCGGTGAGATCAAAGACAGGTGCAGTTACAGTGATGGCGTCGGTGATTAGACGTTCGCTGTCAGATAGGGGGTTGAATTGCGATTTGCTGAAAGTGGTTTGTACTGAGTGGGGTAACTAATTGATCCAGATTCGTGAACATGTTTAAGGATATTAATTACTAAATGACGTGCTATGCGTGAGCCATAAATCATCGCATAAATATGACGAGAAAGTGACCTATGGTTCATAGTTTAACGCTATTCGAACTACGTCAGACATGGAAGATCACATACGAAATACCCACAACTGATCATAAATTTATAATCAGGTATGACGTCATCAACAGCATACTACACTAGAAATAAGCTTGTACACTTTATATCATGGTACACAAATGTATTCGATGTGAATGTTAATGACAAGTCGAGTCTTAGCTTAGCACACCGAAAAAAACAACTTAAACTTAACCCATGAGTACCCGAATTTGTGTTCGTGCCATAGATGCAGTTCCGTTGTTGTTATCCATCTGACGTTCAACTGAAATGTCTGAAACACATTCTATCAAAACAAATCGTTGGGTAAATGTATGGGCTCGCACCTTTTTGGGTGCAATGTGTGCACGGTGCTTTTGTTTGTGAAATGGTCGTGCGGCGGACAGGCATAGCAGCCGAATAGTGACATATATGTCCCAAAGGGCACTTATGGGTTAATTCATCCTCAGACGATCGACGTCTACGACGAATGTCAAGGTTACTGGTGTGGCTCTTGTGTACCTACCCTGATCTAAACTCGCTCCGCCCGAATCGCTTGGGGAACCCTTCCGCAAATATACATCTCCTGCGCAGTGGCGCACGCAGGGGGGTCAAAGGGGTCAGCTGACCCCCCCCCGAAATTTATGAGGGGCCCGTATTTCTGAGGGGCCCGTTTCTGGTAGGGGCCCGGTCTTGGTCAGGCTCGATCGAGGCAGGGGTCCGGTGCTGGCAAAGGCGTGATATGGGGCCCGGTCAGAACGAGAACCTGGTACTTGAACATTATTGATGCGGGCCCGTTTCTGGTAGGGGCCCGGTCTGGGTCAGCCCCGATCGAAGCAGGGGCCCGGTGCTGGCAAAGGCGTGATATGGGGCCCGGTCAGAACGAGGGCCCGGTCACAACAGGGCCCGGTCATTGCATATTCTTGATACGGGCCCGTTTCTGGAAAGGGCCCGGTCTTGGTCAGTTCCGATCGAGGCAGGGTCCCGGTGCTGGCAAAGGCGTGATTTGGGGACCAGTCACAACAGGGCCCAGTCACAACAGGGCCCAGTCCTTGCATATTCTTGATACGGGCCCGTTTCTGGTAGGGGCCCGGTCTTGGTCAGGCCTGATCGAGGCAGGGGCCGGTGCTGGCAAAGGCGTGGCATGGGGCCCGGTCAGGACGAGGGCCCGGTCATAACAGGGCCCGGTCCTCGCATATTCTTGATATGGGCCCGTTTTTGGTAGGGGCCCGGTCTTGGTCAGGCCCGATCGAGGCAGGGGCCCGGTGCTGACAAAGGCGTGATATGGGCCCGGTCACAACAGGGCCCGGTCCTTGCATATTCTTGATGCGGGCCCGTTTCTGGTAGGGGCTGGTCTTGGTCAGGCCCGATCGAGGCAGGGGCCCGGTGCTGGGAAAGACGATATAGGGCCCGGTCAAAACGAAGGCCCGGTCACAATAGGGCCCGATCCTTGCAAATTCTTGATACGGGCGTATTTGATATTGATACGTAATTTTTACATTATCCATTGTTGCTTCAGGAAATGGTTTATGGCAACTTGTGGCAACATGATGGTGGGCGCGAATGACGTAGTTGAGGCGCAGTAAAACCCCAACGATGATGATGATGACATAACTACCGGGGATCGGACTGCCTAACCTGCCTAACCTGTAAAATATAGTTGTTGATGTTGTCATTTACCTGCCTAAGCTGCCTAACCTGTAACATATAATTTGTGTCGTCATTTACCTCATTTCGTCAAATTTACTCTCGACAGTTGTACCGCACATCAGTAGCACACGCACCTAAAGTTCGCACATCAGTAGCACACGCAGTCACCTTACACGACATTAACAAGAAATTTATAATGTCTCAGGTCCCATGCTGTAGGGGGCCCGCTCAAAAACAAGTGACCGAAATCCGCGAAGTTTTCTAAAAACGGGTGGGGGCCCGCTCACAAGGGGGCCCGCTTTTAGGGCTCTGACCCACCCCCCCCCCCCCGAAATGGAATCCTGCGTGCGCCACTGCTCCTGCGCAACGTCATGACTCCGGCTGGCACCAAGCTATCCTGGAATAGCCGTATCTGTTAACGGGTAGCCGCTGTTTGGAGGCTGCATTAAAAAACTTGTAATTCACGTTCTGTTTGTTCAGTCTGTGGGAGGTTCCTTTGATGCGGGGAGACTGAATAATAATCCTGAGTAATCAACCGAGCGGATTCGGCGCCGCAGCGGGGGATTCAAAGTCGCATCCAGCGGATATTTGGGACTGGAAGTCTCCGAAATACATCCAAATAATAGCACAGCAAAGCTCGGTGCGTGGGTCCTGATCCTCTACCATTCGACAGCGCAACCTCTGCTATTCAACGGAATCCGGAATCAAAGGTTTGAAATGACCAATCATATGAGCCTAGGCCTAGGCCGAACTGCCTAGGCCGAACTGCCTAGGCTTTACAACGGCTATCCAATTGAAGCCCAGCATTGCCCAGTGACTACTCATCATTTCAACACGTAAAGGTGGTATTAAACAATACACATGCCATACCTGGCGAGGGAAATGGAAGTGAAATGGCCCAGAGCTGGGAGCGACCCCAATCGTCACCCGCTTTGATACTCGGTGTTTACCATTTCGGAGTGAATAGAAGCCAGGCGAGCGTTGCAGCCCGCTCCTCGCCCATGTTGCTACTGAAAACATTGACCACATGCCATTTATCATCCCCCCCCCCCCATTTACGATTAATTCTGCTTACGACGCGCAAACACAGGCAAGGGTAATCGTAAGCGGGACGGCCGTCCCGGGTGACCTTTACGCTGGTACCTACACATTTCGCCAGCACACGTTTACAAGTTCCCTCAGCTACGACGCCCGTGGAAGTGTTCATCAAGTTCTGGTTACAACTTATATTACAGCCCTATAAAGGAGCATGCGGGACATTGTGTCTGTGCAATCTAATAAAAAAATTTACGCCGGTACCTGCATTAGGCGAATAGCCACCCATCTTTGTAAATGCACCCGGCACTGCACGCTTATGGCCGCTTATATTTGCCATTTCTATTGTCAGTCTGGTACTATAGCATCCCGATGCACCATTCCCCGCTTGGCAGTGCACGCTGTCGATGTGTGCACGCCCTGAGAACTAATTGGTTCAGATGCCGCCGGCCTGGGCTGCGCCATTACGGTCGCGTGGTCCTCGCTCGTTGAATTGCCTCTGAACGGAATCGACTGTCCATCAGTATACGTTCACATTCATACGGTTCACATTGATATATTGATACTTAGGCTCGCGGTGCCCCGCCTGGTCACTCCGCCGCGGAGACCCGCCTGGTCACTCCGCCGCTTGCTGCCGACACCTCTGCGTCTCCCCTCCGTTCACCGTTCACCGTTCACCGTTTCGCCGTCACCGGTCACCGAACGTTCACCGTTCCGCCGTCACCGGTCACCGCACGTTCACCGTTTCGCCGTCACCGATCACCGAACGTTCACCGTTCCGCCGTCACCGATCACCGAACGTTCACCGTGCCGCCGTCACCGGTCACCGCACGCTCTCATCATGTCTTCACCGCAGTCCGGCCGCGACCGGTCGAGTCTCCCGACCGGCTCCGCCAGTCTCTGTGTTTCCACCGTGAACTCCGCGGCCTGGGGCTTGACCGAGGATCCGGTCGGGGCCTGGGACTCCACGATGGGTTCCGCCGGGATCCGGGGACCCGCTGTAGGTCCGGACCCGGTGGGCCGGTCGGCGCGCGCCCTGATCCTTCTACTGCAGCTGGCCGGTCTGTCCGGCGGCCGCGGCTGGCGCCCGCTGCTCCACGCCGGCACCCTGTACGCCGTCACCTCCGCAATATCTGGCCTCATCGCCGTGCAGCAATGCAGGTACGGTCGGATCCTGTTGACGGCCGGTCTTCACTGGATCAGGGTGTTCGTCAAAACTGATTACTTCGGACTCGGAGTCATCATCCTGTGGATCACCTTGACCGTCACCTTCGTTTGCGGACGCCGCCGCTACGCGGCGCTGCTGCCGCGTCTGCTGGCGCTGCTCCAGGACACGACGGAATTCGCTGAGTTCCGTGACAAGAACGAAGCTAGATATCGCCCCACCGTGTGGCATATGTGGATGATCGTCGTCCTGGTGCCAGCCACCTTGCTGCTCGCCATGGTGTACCGCATTGCGGGGAGTCCTGCCTGCGGCGATAGCGACACGCCCACAGCGTCCCGCTGCGTCCTGCACACGGTACTCGCAGTCATCTTCACGACCGTCATGTTCTGCTTCCAGCTGGTCCCCGTGAAGTTCCTGCTGGCGGCCAGTCTGCTGAAGACCTCCCAGAAGGCGCTCAACTCGGCCCTGGCGGCGGTGGTGGCCGGACGGGACGGGGCCGACTCGGCGCGACGTCTGCGGCGCGCGGCGCGGCTGCTGCGCCGCGTCTCCAGCTGCCTCTCCCAGCTGACGGCGGCCGCCGCGGCCGAGCTCATCCCCGCCATGCTGTACGGCGTGATGATCCAGATCCTCCTGGTCGTGACGTTGGCAGACATGTTCTTGATCAGCGACAGCGTCAGCGTGGCCGGTCTGGTGGAGCTGGTGTCGTTTTTCTGCATCACGCTAGTCACAGTAGTCGGCCCGTGCGAAGCCAGCCAGGGGCTGCTGGTGGGGCTGGGCCGCTGCCGGGACCTGCTGCTTCGCCTGGAGGACGCGCGGCCCCAGCTGGCCCCCGGCGCCGACCGACTGCAGCGCGAGGTGGCCCGTGACCTGGACACGGCCGGAGACCTCGGTCTGTACCGGCTGCGACGCTCCACCCTGCTCGGCATCTGGTCTGCCGTCCTCACCTACATCATCGTTGTGCTGCAGTTCATCGACGCCAAGGGTGCCATCGGTGACATGAGCGCTTCTGACTATCAGAACATAACGCTGATGGAGTGAAACAGACCGTTGTAAGCATTTCGAGCGTAGCTCAGAGACCGAGCGCTAGTTTAGCTACAGTTTGCTTCTTTCGATGTTATGCTATAGATGAGAAAGTCCTGAGTAGAGTAGCTCTGCGTTCAGCTTGATGTCAGATCAATGCTGTCCTGCTAGCAACCCAGGACTTGGGTCTGCGATTAACTATCTTTGTCGGCCACCAGTACAGGGTCGGGTTGGCTGGTGGCTGCAGCCGTCAGCCTCCGCCTCTGTGTGCATTTGCGCGTATAGCTGTACCGTAGAACTAGTACAGGAAGTGGACTGTTGTCTCCGTCCTGCGGATCTCCTCAGGAACTGGACTGTTGTCTCCGTCCTGAGGATCTCCTCAGGAACTGGACTGTTGTCTCCGTCTTGAGGATCTCCTCAGGAACTGGACTGTTGTCTCCGTCCAGCGCGGATCTCCTCAGGAACTGGACTGTTGTCTCCGTCCTGAGGATCTCCTCAGGAACTGGACTGTTGTCTCCGCCCTGAGGATCTCCTCAGGAACTGGACTGTTGTCTCCGTCCTGCGGATCTCCTCAGGAACTGGACTGTTGTCTCCGCCCTGCGGATCTCCTCAGGAACTGGACTGTTGTCTCCGTTTTGAGGATCTCCTCAGGAACTGGACTGTTGTCTCCGTCCTGCGGATCTCCTCAGGAACTGGACTGTTCTGTGGATCTCCTCAGGAACTGGACTGTTGTCTCCGTCCTGCGGATCTCCTCAGGAACTGGACTGTTGTCTCCGTCCTGGTGATCTCCTCAGGAACTGGACTGTTGTCTCCGTCCTGCGAATCTCCTCAGGAACTGGACTGTTGTCTCCGTCCTGAGGATCTCCCCAGGAACTGGACTGTTGTCTCCGTCCTGAGGATCTCCTCAGAAACTGGACTGTTGTCTCCGTCCTGCGGATCTCCTCAGGAACTGGACTGTTGTCTCCGTCCTGAGGATCTCCTCAGAAACTGGACTGTTGTCTCCGTCCTGAGGATCTCCTCAGGAACTGGACTGTTGTCTCCGTCCTGTGGATCTCCTCAGGAACTGGACTGTTGTCTCCGTCCTGCGCGGATCTCCTCAGGAACTGGACTGTTGTCTCCGCCCTGAGGATCTCCTCAGGAACTGGACTGTTGTCTCCGTCCTGAGGATCTCCTCAGGAACTGGACTGTTGTCTCCGTCCTGAGGATCTCCTCAGAAACTGGACTGTTGTCTCCGTCCTGAGGATCTCCTCAGGAACTGGACTGTTGTCTCCGTCCTGCGCGGATCTCCTCAGGAACTGGACTATTGTCTCCGCCCTGAGGATCTCCTCAGGAACTGGACTGTTGTCTCCGTCCTGAGGATCTCCTCAGGAACTGGACTGTTGTCTCCGTCCTGCGGATCTCCTCAGGAACTGGACTGTTGTCTCCGTCCTGCGCGGATCTCCTCAGGAACTGGACTGTTGTCTCCGTCCTAATGATCTCCTCAGGAACTGGACTGTTGTCTCCGTCCTGCGCGGATCTCCTCAGGAACTGGACTGTTGTCTCCGCCCTGAGGATCTCCTCAGGAACTGGACTGTTGTCTCCGTCCTGAGGATCTCCTCAGGAACTGGACTGTTGTCTCCGTCCTGAGGATCTCCTCAGGAACTGGACTGTTGTCTCCGTCCTGAGGATCTCCTCAGGAACTGGACTGTTGTCTCCGTCCAGCGCGGATCTCCTCAGGAACTGGACTGTTGTCTCCGTCCTGCGGATCTCCTCAGGAACTGGACTGTTGTCTCCGCCCTGAGGATCTCCTCAGGAACTGGACTGTTGTCTCCGTCCTGCGGATCTCCTCAGGAACTGGACTGTTGTCTCCGCCCTGAGGATCTCCTCAGGAACTGGACTGTTGTCTCCGTCCTGCGGATCTCCTCAGGAACTGGACTGTTGTCTCCGTCCTGAGGATCTCCTCAGAAACTGGACTGTTGTCTCCGCCCTGAGGATTTCCTCAGGAACTGGACTGTTGTCTCCGTCCTGCGGATCTCCTCAGGAACTGGACTGTTGTCTCCGTCCTGAGGATCTCCTCAGGAACTGGACTGTTGTCTCCGTCCTGAGGATCTCCTCAGGAACTGGACTGTTGTCTCCGTCCTGAGGATCTCCTCAGGAACTGGACTGTTGTCTCCGTCTTGAGGATCTCCTCAGAAACTGGACTGTTGTCTCCGCCCTGAGGATCTCCTCAGGAACTGGACTGTTGTCTCCGTCCTGCGGATCTCCTCAGGAACTGGACTGTTGTCTCCGCCCTGAGGATCTCCTCAGGAACTGGACTGTTGTCTCCGTCCTGCGGATCTCCTCAGGAACTGGACTGTTGTCTCCGCCCTGAGGATCTCCTCAGGAACTGGACTGTTGTCTCCGTCCTGCGGATCTCCTCAGGAACTGGACTGTTGTCTCCGTCCTGAGGATCTCCTCAGGAACTGGACTGTTGTCTCCGTCCTGAGGATCTCCTCAGGAACTGGACTGTTGTCTCCGTCCTGAGGATCTCCTCAGGAACTGGACTGTTGTCTCCGTCCTGAGGATCTCCTCAGGAACTGGACTGTTGTCTCCGTCCTGCGGATCTCCTCAGGAACTGGACTGTTGTCTCCGTCCTGCGCGGATCTCCTCAGGAACTGGACTGTTGTCTCCGTCCTGCGGATCTCCTCAGGAACTGGACTGTTGTCTCCGCCCTGAGGATCTCCTCAGGAACTGGACTGTTGTCTCCGTCCTGCGGATCTCCTCAGGAACTGGACTGTTGTCTCCGTCCTGAGGATCTCCTCAGGAACTGGACTGTTGTCTCCGTCCTGAGGATCTCCTCAGGAACTGGACTGTTGTCTCCGTCTTGAGGATCTCCTCAGGAACTGGACTGTTGTCTCCGTCCTGCGGATCTCCTCAGGAACTGGACTGTTGTCTCCGTCCTGCGCGGATCTCCTCAGGAGTATCGTGTGCTACTCGGCGCCAGCAGTTCAGAGCGGATGACATGGAAGACGCTGGCCTGGCAGCTTGTGTTCGACTCTGTATGTTAGAGGAAACAATAAACACCAACTACTGGTCACTGTCGAGCTAATACACTATCAGCAATTCGGAGTGATTAAATCTCAATGATAGCAGCGGCTTTTGCTACATCCAAGCAGTCCTTGGAACATGTTAGCATATAATGTAACATGGTATAATATAATACAAATAACTTAAATGGATTGACATCCGTGAAGTTGACGACCTATAGCGACTTATTCAAGGATGTCATCCAAATTCCATGCAAATGCGTTTGTATGTAAACTAGAGCACAAACGAAACGAACGCGACTAATAATGCTAAGTACTACGTGACCTGTAAGGTAAAAATCAAATTAATTATGCCCTGCGACAATTTGAAGCGTTGAATCAACGGACTTAGCTTATCTTGTCATGCAGTCAACACGTCGGGCCTCAATAATGATAGGTTTCACTACGGTCCGGTATTGCAGATGAGAAGCAGGTTGGGTGCAAAAACTAGGCAATCTTTGGAGACTTATTCTATTCACGCTCCCTCGGCTACCATTCCCTGTGCTCCCTTCCCACTCACAACCACACCCCTATTCCTCCACACCCAACTGTCCTGCTTCTTATGATTCTTCTTCGCCACCCATTCCTTCACACCCATAGTCCTGTTCATCATCCTCCCTCACTGCCCACTACTCCTTCACTCTACCTCAATCGTCTTGACTCACGTTCGACTCTAACGCTGGCGCTGGTCTGGTCCAAGCCCAGCATGTTGGTCGCCTTGCACACGAACACGCCGCCGTCCTGCGGCAGCGCCTCCTCGATCCTCAGCTCGCACTCGCCGTTGTTGTAGGCGATGACGTAGTCGGGCGAGGCGTCCACGCATGCGCCGTCGTGCAGCCAGGTGACGACCGGAAGCGGATTTCCGGTGACCGTGGCGGCGAGGAGGAGGGCGCGCCCCTCTCGCACTCGGCCGTCGGTCAGCTGACGACTGAAGATGGGCTCCTCCTCGGCAGCCTCGTCTGGCGGCGGGACACGTTAGGTTAGGTTAGGTTAGGTTAGGTTAGGTTAGGTTAGGTTAGGTTAGGTTAGGTTAGGTTAGGTTAGGTTAGGTTAGGTTAGGTTAGGTTAGGTTAGGTTAGGTTAGGTCAGGTTAGGTCAGGTCAGGTCAGGTCAGGTCAGGTCAGGTCAGGTCAGGTCAGGTCAGGTCAGGTCAGGTCAGGTCAGGTCAGGTCAGGTCAGGTCAGGTCAGGTCAGGTCAGGTCAGGTCAGGTCAGGTCAGGTCAGGTCAGGTCAGGTCAGGTCAGGTCAGGTCAGGTCAGGTCAGGTCAGGTCAGGTCAGGTCAGGTCAGGTCAGGTCAGGTCAGGTCAGGTCAGGTCAGGTCAGTTCAGGTCAGTTCAGGTCAGGTCAGGTCAGGTCAGGTTAGGTTAGGTTAGGTTAGGTTAGGTTAGGTTAGGTTAGGTTAGGTTAGGTTAGGTTAGGTTAGGTTAGGTTAGGTTAGGTTAGGTTGAGCTAAGTTAGGAGGTGACTGATGTCACTCGCTACGGCGATGGTATAGATGGTCAATAATACATGGGGTGGAGGGAATTTTGCATTCTGGCCTCGTTGAACGCGAGATGAGGTCAGACAGCATCCACAGGAAGCACACTTCCCAGTTCTTGCCACCCTGAGGCTACCCACTTCTTACCAACAGGTCAAAACTCTACCATCGCACGGTTGCTCACCGCCCTCCCCCAAGCGAGTTATCCACCACTCACACTCAGCCATCCCTAGTGTCGAGTGTTTGAGTGTTACCCACCACTAACAGCCAGCTGGCAGGCACCCTACCCACGTCTACCAGTGAGCCGACAGGTACTCTGCCCTCTGTGCACTTTCTCTGTATGTATTGCCCACCTCTAACGGTGAGCCGACAGGCACTCTCTGTTACCCACCTCTAACAGTGAGCCGACAGGTACTCTCTGTTACCCACCTCCAACAGTGAGCCGACAGGAACTCTTGTTACCCACCTCTAACGGTGAGCCGACAGGAACTCTCTGTTACCCACCTCTAACAGTGAGCCGACAGGAACTCTTGTTACCCACCTCTAACAGTGAGCCGACAGGAACTCTCTGCCACGCCGGCGCTGTTCCAGGCCCGACAGGTGAACGTGTAGGCGTCTGACCCCCCCCCCCCCTCACTCGGCTTGCAGGCATCTGACCCCCCCTCTCGGCCTGCATGCGCCTGACCCCCTCCCCCTCTCGGCCTGCAGGCGTCTGACCCCCCCCCCCTCTCGGCCTGCAGGCGTCTGACACCCCCCCCCCCTCCTCTCGGCCTGCAGTCGTCTGACCCCCCCCCCCTCTCGGCCTGCAGGCGTCTGACCCCCCCCCCCTCTCGGCCTGCAGGCGTCTGACCTCCCCCTCTCGGCCTGCAGGTGTCTGACACCCCCCTCTCGGTCTGCAGGTGTCTGCCCCCCCCCCTCTCGGCCTGCAGGCGTCTGACCCCCCCCCCCCTCTCGGCCTGCAAGCGTCTGACCTCCCCCCTCTCGGCCTGCAGGCGTCTGACACCCCCCCCCCTCTCGGCCTGCAGGCGTCTGACCCCCCCCCCCCTCTCGACCTGCAGGCGTCTGACCCCCCCCCCCCCCTCCTCGGTCTACAGGCGTCTGACCCCCCGCCCCCCCCCCCCCTCTCGGCCTGCAGGCGTCTGACCCCCCCCCCCCTATCGGCCTACAGGCGTCTGACCCCCCCTCTCGGCCTGCAGGCGTCTGACCCCCCCCCCCCTCCCCCCCTCTCGGCCTACAGGCGTCTGACCGGCTGCTGCAGCTGGAGGCTGATCTACAGGCGGCTCCGTCAGCGGACCAGGGAGCGGCCCTTAACCGGGTGTCACAGGCTCTGCGGGAGACAGCCGAACCTGCTCTGAGCCACGGAGAGCAGATACTGAACGAGGCTGGGGCAGGGCAGCCAGGCACGGAGGTGAGGAACGAGGCATGATCGGAACAATGGGTTCCTGATAATCCCTGGTTATGTTGAATCTGCTGGAACGATGAGTTCCTGATAATCCCCGGTTATGTTGATTCTGCTGGGATGATGGATTCCTGATAATCCCTGGTTATGTTGATTCTGCTGGGATCAATCAGTCATAGCTGATTGATCTTATACAAGCTGATGTTGCTTCCATTTAGGTTTTGAATCCCATGAGTTGACAATACATATCACATTATAATTTGATGAGATGAGTAGCGTATTGTGAAGATGCCTTTGTTGTTTGATCACTCAAAATGTCATTTCGTATCACGATTATGGACGCCAAACGTATTACACAGAAGCAATCTTGATGAAAGTTCTGAAGACTGCCTTTTTATTGGACGGTAACATATCTGTAATAGCGTCTCTCGTGCACATTCGAGAAGTATGTACTCCGATTGCCTACGGGATGCATGACCGAACTCGAACATTGAGCCGTTAAAACCATGATAAATGTTCGAATTATGATCATCAAAACTAATCTCAGGTCAGCATCTATACCACTTGCGTGACAACTTGCATCACCTACTGCAATTCAACCCCATTTAAACCCCGTAAACCCTGTATAAACATCACGATAAGAGCTACTCTCCTATGTGTCCCTCTCCACTTAATGTCACCGGACACGACCGTACCCCAATAACGTTATAAGTGACGTCATCCGAACATGACCTGGCGTGCATATCCACGCCGGTCTCACCCTCGCCATGACGTCACCGCTCTGGCCGGGTCTGAGCACATGCAAAGAAGTGGCGTGTGAGGCAAGGCGGGGTTGCACAAGAGACTGGTCGGTGATCCCATGTGTCACTCGACTGGGGGGCCATCACCATGCCGATGGCATAGGAGATAGTGTTCGGTTTCAGCTGTGTTGAGCCGTATCTCAGCCAGGGAGTGGTGAGCGCATGAAGATGATGCAGGATCTGGAGACATCATCAGCTATTGCGGCAGTGTTTCCGACACGGTTGCCCCTGTCACCGGGTTGCACCGTGTTGGCGTCCGTGTACCCTGACATGAAATGCAATGATCACCTTAGCTTTACTTCGTGTAATTAAATGATCACCTTAGCTTTACTCCGTGTAATTAAATGATCACCTTAGCTTTACTTCGTGTAATTCAATGATCACCTTATATTTACTTCGTTTAATACACGTATATGTAATGTGATGAAGTTTAATGACCCGCGTGCGTATGCATTAGCTTGATTGGCATCGGTACAGTTGCTACTCGCTCTCTTGCTCGCTCGCTGTCTTGTCACTGGCTCTCGCTCTAGCTCTTCATCCTCCCATACCGGGTACTCGTGGTTTCAGGGGGTGACCCGATGTATGGACGAGCTCAGACGCCGCCTGACGGCGCTCATCACCCGCTGCCAGACCGTGCAGCAGTCCCAGCAGCGGCGGAAGCAGACACACAACGACTTCTTCGACAAGTACAACCTGGTGCGTGACGTACCCGGCGCTGGCGGCGCACGTTGTGACATGCTGGCGGCGCCCGTTGTGATATGCTTATGTATGCAGTTGCAGATGGCGCGATAGGGTGCCTTTGACGGCGGGAGCCGCCGTCAGTGGCTTCGATGCTGAATTACAATGCACGACTTGTTTCTGGCGGTCGACCAAAGGTTGCTTAAAAAGACTGGCGTCGACCGCCGTACTATGCTGTGTTTCGCATGCTTGTTTTATGATGGATGTGTTTTAGTTGCACATCGTTACGCATCGATTTAAATCAAATAGCTGACTAAATATTTGACTATTTTTAGCGTGCATGATGCAAACGGTTACAACACACTGATGTTATTTAGTTGACTTTCGATGCATACAGATGATATGATACGAATGAGCAGAGCAGTGTCTGAACATAGCCTTCCCAATGTTCAGATGTGATTTAATGACTTGACTATTGCGTGGCAAAATGTATTGGAGATACCGTGCGAGCTCTGCTTCGCTCAAAGTCTATTGCCGGCTGAAGCGCTGATTACTGATCTGCAACAACGCTTCCGTCATGTCTGCGTGCAGATATATGTGTGTGCGGATATACGGATGGCTCTTGAACTGTTCTTGTATGTGGTAATAATGCTCCTGTGATGTCCTTTGTGTGTGTGTGAGCAGATATACGGTTGGCTGACGAACGCGGCCGACTCGTTTCTGCGCAGCCACTCGGAGCTGGGCAGCTCGGCCGGCCAGGCGACTCAGTTCGTCACACAGCATGAACAGCTGCTGCGGGATCTGACCGTGAGTTGATGAGCTCTTTAGACAGCGGGAGGAGAGGACGGGGGCCATGTGATCGAGCGGGGGGCAGCAGGGAACTGCGAGGAACGGCAAACGGTGTCTTTCAGCTGTATCGAGGAACGTACAGACTCTATATTTTTACATGGACGGGCATTTAACGTAAACATGGATTGGAGTTTTGTAGGCTGGTCGATTTAATGTTGCCACTTCCCGATGCCAGTTGGCGCTTTCCATTGGCAGTTATACTTCAAGGAGCGTAACCTCACTGTGCCTTCATACGTTATTATAGACACAATCCAACCATACATCCCTGGTTGGATTTCCAACCAGGGTTTCCCTGGTTGGAATCTCCTGAAATTGAAACTTAAGTAACTTAGACATATATCTAACCCAGCCTGTGGTGTTTTCAGACCAAGGGAGAGGAGATTGACAGTCTGCTGTACAGTGTGGCGGACGTGGCGCGCGGTATATCTAACCCAGCCTGTGGTGTTTTCAGACCAAGGGGGAGGAGATTGACAGTCTGCTGTACAGTGTGGCGGACGTGGCGCGCGGTATATCTAACCCAGCCTGTGGTGCTTTCAGACCAAGGGAGAGGAGATTGACAGTCTGCTGTACAGTGTGGCGGACGTGGCGCGCGGTATATCTAACCCAGCCTGTGGTGTTTTCAGACCAAGGGAGAGGAGATTGACAGTCTGCTGTACAGTGTGGCGGACGTGGCGCGCGGTATATCTAACCCAGCCTGTGGTGTTTTCAGACCAAGGGGGAGGAGATTGACAGTCTGCTGTACAGTGTGGCGGACGTGGCGCGGTATATGGATCGCGCTCAGGCCAGAGAACTGGAGCAGAAGACCGGGGATCTCCGGACACAGTGGAGCACACTGCATCACATTGTTGGTAAGTCCACGCCGGCTGATGATGGCTTTATAAGCTGGATACTGGATAGCTAGCGTGCACTGGGACCGAATAAAACAACTTACAGGCTCCTATTTTAAATCGATAAAAAATAGCAATTATTATTATGATTAGTGGTAGTATTATTTCGTTGTCCCTACCAACCACAGGGGAGTGGGCGTTACGGTGGGAATTCTAAACAAACGAAACACTCACACTTACACTCATACACGTATAGTATATGTCATATACATTGCATACATAATACACTCGTACACGATTCGAATCACACTCATCAATCAGCAGCAATGCAAATCTAAACATTTAACTGAACCTTTTCGCGTCAATATAATGCCATTTAACGTTTCAAGAGCATACATATACCAAATGTCTGTCGTAAATAATTGACGCAATCAATCATTTAAACCGTGCGCTCATTATATACCAAAATCTAAACAATTACTGGCAACTGTAAATACTGACGGATGATAACGGTTGGATGGCCTCAAACGAAGTTCAGTATCGTGTCTGAAAACCCGCTAGCTAACAGTTTGTTATGTGACTGTGACTATGCTACATCATGTAATCACGTTATGCGAGGCACGGCGCTGGACCGTGTACGGAATTCATAACGAATTGTAGTTGTCATACACAGCGACTAGAATGGCCATCCATGGCTGCTGAAGTCGTAAATATGCGCATATTAATCGAGTATTTGTGTATCTATCTTGTTTCGTGTGACAGATGTCGTACCGGGGGTGTATAATTGTGTTAGGGACCTAAAGAGACATCACACGGCCGGCAATAGCATCACTGCACAAGGCACACTATCACTTTCTGCCACTGTCTGCAATCTAGCAACCAACTGATGAGCGCATTGCAGATTTCCCTGACCAGTCTGGGCAACGCTGGCTCTCTGAGCGATCATTATTATTCCTGAGCGGTCTATTGTGTAATATTGTGGTCTATTGTGAACGGTAAGTGCAATGCTATTCCTGGTCTTTCCGCGGTGCAATCTTATGCTTGACGACACTGCATTTCTGCCAATATCATGATAGGAAGCAACACAAAGGCATTGTCGGAATTAGTGTGGCTCGTTGCTGAATTCACATTATGATGTGCTACTGCTTCGCATTCCTTCACGAGCATCCATGGCATGATAGCATCAATCGCATGATTGCTAACGATTACTTCAGCGTGACGCAACGTTCACATTGTCCTGGACCATAACACTGTGTTCACATTGTCCTGGACCATAACACTGTGTTCACATTGTCCTGGACCATAACACTGTGTTCACATTGTCCTGGACCATAACACTGTGTTCACATTGTCCTGGACCATAACACTGTGTTCACATTGTCCTGGACCATAACACTGTGTTCACATTGTCCTGGACCATAACACTGTGTTCACATTGTCCTGGACCATAACACTGTGTTCACATTGTCCTGGACCATAACACTGTGTTCACATTGTCCTGGACCATAACACTGTGTTCACATTGTCCTGGACCATAACACTGTGTTCACATTGTCCTGCACCATAACACTGTGTTCACATTATCCTGGACCATAACACTGTGTTCACATTGTCCTGGACCATAACACTGTGTTCACATTGTCCTGGACCATAACACTGTGTTCACATTGTCCTGGACCATAACACTGTGTTAACATTGTCCTGGACCATAACACTGTGTTCACATTGTCCTGGACCATAACACTGTGTTCACATTGTCCTGGACCATAACACTGTGTTCACATTGTCCTGGACCATAACACTGTGTTCACATTGTCCTGGACCATAACACTGTGTTCACATTGTCCTGGACCATAACACTGTGTTCACATTGTCCTGGACCATAACACTGTGTTCACATTGTCCTGGACCATAACACTGTGTTCACATTGTCCTGGACCATAACACTGTGTTCACATTGCCCTGGACCATAACACTGTGTTCACATTGTCCTGTACCATAACACTGTGTTCACATTGTCCTGGACCATAACACTGTGTTCACATTGTCCTGGACCATAACACTGTGTTCACATTGTCCTGGACCATAACACTGTGTTCACATTGTCCTGGACCATAACACTGTGTTCACATTGTCCTGGACCATAACACTGTGTTCACATTGTCCTGGACCATAACACTGTGTTCACATTGTCCTGGACCATAACACTGTGTTCACATTGCCCTGGACCATAACACTGTGTTCACATTGTCCTGGACCATAACACTGTGTTCACATTGTCCTGGACCATAACACTGTGTTCACATTGTCCTGGACCATAGCACTGTGTTCACATTGTCCTGGACCATAACACTGTGTTCACATTGTCCTGGACCATAACACTGTGTTCACATTGTCCTGGACCATAACACTGTGTTCACATTGTCCTGGACCATAACACTGTGTTCACATTGTCCTGGACCATAACACTGTGTTCACATTGTCCTGGACCATAACACTGTGTTCACATTGTCCTGGACCATAACACTGTGTTCACATTGCCCTGGACCATAACACTGTGTTCACATTGTCCTGGACCATAACACTGTGTTCACATTGCCCTGGACCATAACACTGTGTTCACATTGTCCTGGACCATAACACTGTGTTCACATTGTCCTGGACCATAACACTGTGTTCACATTGTCCTGGACCATAACACTGTGTTCACATTGTCCTGGACCATAACACTGTGTTCACATTGTCCTGGACCATAACACTGTGTTCACATTGTCCTGGACCATAACACTGTGTTCACATTGTCCTGGACCATAACACTGTGTTCACATTGTCCTGGACCATAACACTGTGTTCACATTGTCCTGGACCATAACACTGTGTTCACATTGTCCTGGACCATAACACTGTGCTCACATTGTCCTGGACCATAACACTGTGTTCACATTGTCCTGGACCATAACACTGTGTTCACATTGTCCTGGACCATAACACTGTGTTCACATTGTCCTGGACCATAACACTGTGTTCACATTGCCCTGGACCATAACACTGTGTTCACATTGTCCTGGACCATAACACTGTGTTCACATTGTCCTGGACCATAACACTGTGTTCACATTGTCCTGGACCATAACACTGTGTTCACATTGTCCTGGACCATAACACTGTGTTCACATTGTCCTGGACCATAACACTGTGTTCACATTGTCCTGGACCATAACACTGTGTTCACATTGTCCTGGACCATAACACTGTGTTCACATTGTCCTGGACCATAACACTGTGTTCACATTGTCCTGGACCATAACACTGTGTTCACATTGTCCTGGACCATAACACTGTGTTCACATTGCCCTGGACCATAACACTGTGTTCACATTGTCCTGGACCATAACACTGTGTTCACATTGTCCTGGACCATAACACTGTGCTCACATTGTCCTGGACCATAACACTGTGTTCACATTGTCCTGGACCATAACACTGTGTTCACATTGTCCTGGACCATAACACTGTGTTCACATTGTCCTGGACCATAACACTGTGTTCACATTGTCCTGGACCATAACACTGTGTTCACATTGTCCTGGACCATAACACTGTGTTCACATTGTCCTGGACCATAACACTGTGTTCACATTGTCCTGGACCATAACACTGTGTTCACATTGTCCTGGACCATAACACTGTGTTCACATTGTCCTGGACCATAACACTGTGTTCACATTGTCCTGGACCATAACACTGTGTTCACATTGTCCTGGACCATAACACTGTGTTCACATTGTCCTGGACCATAACACTGTGTTCACATTGTCCTGGACCATAACACTGTGTTCACATTGTCCTGGACCATAACACTGTGTTCACATTGTCCTGGACCATAACACTGTGTTCACATTGTCCTGGACCATAACACTGTGTTCACATTGCCCTGGACCATAACACTGTGTTCACATTGTCCTGGACCATAACACTGTGTTCACATTGTCCTGGACCATAACACTGTGCTCACATTGTCCTGGACCATAACACTGTGTTCACATTGTCCTGGACCATAACACTGTGTTCACATTGTCCTGTACCATAACACTGTGTTCACATTGTCCTGGACCATAACACTGTGTTCACATTGTCCTGGACCATAACACTGTGTTCACATTGTCCTGGACCATAACACTGTGTTCACATTGTCCTGGACCATAACACTGTGTTCACATTGTCCTGGACCATAACACTGTGTTCACATTGTCCTGGACCATAACACTGTGTTCACATTGTCCTGTACCATAACACTGTGTTCACATTGTCCTGGACCATAACACTGTGTTCACATTGTCCTGGACCATAACACTGTGTTCACATTGTCCTGGACCATAACACTGTGTTCACATTGTCCTGGACCATAACACTGTGTTCACATTGTCCTGGACCATAACACTGTGTTCACATTGTCCTGGACCATAACACTGTGTTCACATTGTCCTGGACCATAACACTGTGTTCACATTGTCCTGTACCATAACACTGTGTTCACATTGTCCTGGACCATAACACTGTGTTCACATTGTCCTGGACCATAACACTGTGTTCACATTGTCCTGCACCATAACACTGTGTTCACATTGTCCTGTACCATAACACTGTGTTCACATTGTCCTGTACCATAATACTGTGTTCACATTGTCCTGGACCATAACACTGTGTTCACATTGTCCTGGACCATAACACTGTGTTCACATTGTCCTGTACCATAACACTGTGTTCACATTGTCCTGGACCATAACACTGTGTTCACATTGTCCTGTACCATAACACTGTGTTCACATTGTCCTGGACCATAACACTGTGTTCACATTGTCCTGGACCATAACACTGTGTTCACATTGTTGTGCTATTTACCAGTTTTGTTGCTTCAGCCACTTACATACTTTTACTTTTTCTTCCAACACATCCTTACCCTGCGCCACGTACCCTTCTCTTCCTATTGCCTAGGAAAACACTGCATATATGCCAGATGTGCAATTGTGTTGCACAGGCGGAATACATCTAAAAACCGGTTTAGCATCTATACATTGTCCGTACCTCACAAGCGCCTATCAACAATGAATACCCGTCCAAGCGCCTAGCAACAATGGGCACTGGTCACAAGCGCCTAACAACAATGGACACTCGTCACAAGCGCCTAACAACAATGGACACTCGTCACAAGCGCCTAGCAAGAATGGACACTCGTCCAAGCGCCTAGCAACAATGGACACTCGTCACAAGCGCCTAGCAACAATGGACACTCGTACAAGCGCCTAGCAACAATGGACACTCGCCACAAGCGCCTAGCAACAATGGACACTCGTCCAAGCGCCTAGCAACAATTGACACTCGCCACAAGCGCCTATCAACAATGGACACTCGTCACAAGCGCCTAGCAACAATGGACACTCGTCACAAGCGCCTAGCAACAATGGACACTCGTCCAAGCGCCTAGCAACAATGGACATTCGCCCAAGCGCCTAGCAACAATGGACACTGGTCACAAGCGCCTAACAACAATGGACACTGGTCACAAGCGCCTAACAACAATGGACACTGGTCACAAGCGCCTAGCAACAATGGACACTCGTCACAAGCGCCTAGCAACAATGGACACTCGTCCAAGCGCCTAGCAACAATGGACACTCGTCACAAGCGCCTAGCAACAATGGACACTCGTCACAAGCGCCTAACAACAATGCACACTCGTCACAAGCGCCTAGCAACAATGGACACTCGTCAGCCACACCAAACCACCTCGTCGCGTCTCACCCCTCGCACACTTGAGCCCCGTCTGGACTAGTTGTACATCCTCCTTGCAGAGAGCCATCTGGGCCAGTCACCACTCCTCTGACCCCCCCCCCCCCCCCACAGAGAGCCGCCTGGACGTATCGCGACTGTACCAGCGGTTCCACCAGCAGACGGAGCCTCTCCGCAGCTCGGTCTCTGAGCTGAACTCTCTGCTGTCGGGCGGCACGCTCAGTGACGAGCAGCTGCGCCGGTTGGAGGATCAGTGGCTGAGCATGCAGCAGCAGTACCACCAGCTGGCAGCCATAGGACAGAGGTTTATCGACCGTTCACACCAGGTGAGGAGCAACAATGACGTAATATGTCCTGGTAATCGCACCCGGGATTTGCTGAAGGTGTAAGACGTAAATGGATTAATTGTTCAACGACTGTACCCACGATTGAGGCATATGCTGGAAACATTCTGTTCGTCCATAAGCCGCAATTATCATCATATGCTGGAAACATTCTGTTCGTCCATAAGCCGCAATTATCATCATCATCACCACACATGAACAAACACGAAAATTGAGTATGTATTTGTATTCGCTAGACTGCCAGTCAAAACGAGTGTCCTCTTCAATTCACGGTATGCCAACACAACTCCAAACTCTGCGCAGGTGCGGGACCCGTACCTGGACGTTGCTGCGGCGCGGTCCTGCGTAGAGGCTATCCTTGAGCAGCTGAAGGCCGGCCACCTGACCATCACGGAGAACTACGAGCGTGTCCAGCTGACCACCACCACCATCAAACGGGTCCATAGGCAGTGGGAGCGGGTGCAGCGCGATGTCAGAAAGGTGGGTTAAGAGACTGGGAAACGACATAAAGAAATAGCATTGATTAGATATGCGAATTTTAACATCGCATCGGCGACATTAATTATGACTGATTGACAGGCTTATTTCTCAGGAGGCTTGCGATTGTTTATTGATGATATCTTAGATTGATTGCAAGCGTGTTTGGTTTATAGCTGATCGGGTGTTGTTGCACGTAGTCAAGTCTGTTTTTTGCATGTATTTGTTGATTGACTTTGGAAACCTTTGATGTTACGATAAATATGTGTTAGGTAATTCGGTTTAAATAACTTAACCCGCGAGTTACTGGGGTATATTTCATAACGCGACTTACTGGGATGGGGGGGGGGCTATTCCCCCCCCCCCCTCGGATCTCCGGAACTACTGGACCGAACGTAAAAATTCAAACGGCATTCAATAGCCCTTGGAAATTTATCGAGGGAAACATAATATTATTGACCTCGGGCTCACTGATGATGTCACAGGTCAGGTCAAGTACAAAATGTTTGATCGTGTCAAAAGGTCTCGATGGATGGAATTGTCGCGCAAAATTGCGATATTAAACGCATAAGCTGTCGATAAATCGGTATGATTCGTGTGTCTGACACTTCTAAGTACCTTTCTAAGCTGTTTATGACCTTGGGTCAGGTCAAGGTCATCCGAGGTCACGAGGTCAAACTGCAGATTACGGTCATTAGGCGTTGTAATACATGTTTTTTTTTCTCGTCTAGAACGCGAAAAATGACCTTAGAATCTTGTTTGTTCCATATAAATAGAAGTAAAAAGCAAAAATGGAAATGCGTTTTTTATGCATAGTAATGCTGTGAGAGGTGGTCGATTTGTGTCATTTAAAGGTCATAACTCAGTCATTTTTGAAAATATCAACTTCAAATTTGGTACACATATTCACCGCACACGTCTCGATCACATATATTCCGGTTTTTGGATAATTCTGATTTTTTTTTCTTGAAAATTTTGTAAAAATAAAAAAGTATTTGGATTTCTCAAAAAAAATAATAAAAAACCCTCAAAAATCCGAGATAGCAGTTTGATAGCCCGGTCTATTGTCAGTAATTTGATTTAAGCCAATTGAGTTTATCACAAACATCGTACCTTTGACAGCGTTTTCTGCAAACCATTATTTTGCAACAAAAACCGAAGAACATGACGTCACTCTGTCATTTCCGGTTGACCTATCATAGCCTCATATTTGTCCTTTTGCCAACATGTGTAGAATTGATGTGAGAGAAGGTACAGCAAGTTTGGTGACGATACCGGTGTTATTTTAGGAGTTATTACAAAATAACGGGAGGGAGAGCAAAAAATACCTATGACCTGTGACCTATGACCTGTTTTCAAGGTCGTTTCAGGCGCAACTGGCGTCCCGTAGTATCGATCCTTGTAACTTGTGCAGTTTCCGAGTGTTTGTTGTTCAGGAACATATGCACAGGTGTTTCCAGGTGACAGTTGTGGTTTCACTTAGATTGTGACCTCGATTGACCTTTTCAGAGGTCAGCCGAGGTCACTGACCTCCGATGACCTCAGATGACGTTTTTGGCTTCTGGCAGTTTCTAGGACATTTTGTGACGCTAATTTCAAATATGGGATCCATTTTACATAATTATATGTTCCACTGGGGTCATGCGCTTCCACAGGTCAACCGAGGTCACTGACCTCAGATGACCTGACATGACCTTTTTGTAATTTGGCAGTTTCTAGGACATTTTGTGACGCTGATTTCAAATTTGGCACCCATTAAGCATAATCATATGTATTGATCGCGGATCCCAGATTTCAAATCAGTGGACGAGTGTCCATCAGTGGACGAGTGTCCATTGTTGACTGATACACGATTCTAGCTCGATTAAATTCAATTTCCACGCATTTACAATTTGGATGACTTTTGGGTCATTGACATGACCTCAGAGGTCATCTAATGACCCAGGACCTTAACGTCGGGTGTCAATGGCTTCCTCTCGTCACAAGCAACATGCTCGTGTTTGAATCGAAGCTCTAGCTCAATTAGGAGCGAAACGCCAGGGGGTCGTACCCCCCCCCCCCCCTGCACGGTCACGCAGTGATTGGACTCTGCACAGGCGAGGGTTAAATATGTTGTCTTTTCGAGTTTCTCCATGTACTGTGCGCCAACAAAAGACCTTACATTACCCAGTTATCAATTAGAATGGTGTACAAATGTTCACCGCCAACCAGTAGCGTACCCAGGATTCACTCCAGGAGAGGGCAATTTTTGGCGGCCCCGTTTGCCCCTTGTGTACGCCTATGTCGCCAACCGGAAGCAGTCGTAAACAGTCTTAGTGTGGAATGTGCGTTCACTACATGGCTCAGTAACTCAGGTGAACCATACGACATATGCCAGATATACGGCCACATACTGCCCTCGCCAGCCGGTCTGACCCTCCCTCCCCGCCCCCAGGTGGAGGAGTCTGTGACCGGTCTCGAGGCTCAACTGTACCCGATCCTGCGCGAGACCGGCCTCTCGGTGGAGCAGCGGCACAGGCAGTGTGAGGACAGGATGGATAGCGTGCTGCCCCTGCTGCGACAGGCCCAGACGGACGTCCAGCAGATGGCGCACACGGCAGAAAAAGTCTGCCAGAAAGGTCGGTGTGCTGCGGACTAGCCGAGTTAGAAAAGGACGGTCGCTCGTGAAAAGACGTGTGGGTGTATTCTGGTGGCAGTACATTTTGTACACGGGTGGACTGGTTACACGAGGAGGACTGATTACACGGGAGGACTGATTGCACGGGGAGGGCTGGTTACACGGGGAGGACTGGATACACGGGAGGACTGATTACACGGGAGGACTGATTACACGGGAGGACTGATTACACGGGGAGGACTGATTACACGGGGAGGACTGGTTACACGGGAGGACTGATTACACGGGGAGGACTGATTACACGGGGAGGATTGATTACACGGGGAGGACTGATTACACGGGGAGGACTGATTACACGGGGAGGACGGATTACACGGGGAGGACGGATTACACGGGGAGGACGGATTACACTGGGAGGATTGATTACACGGGGAGGACTGATGGCTGATCACCGCTGCATTTGATTATTTAATACAATTTTGTTTATTCAGTTTTACATACAGCAAGTCCGTGTCAATAACGAATATAATAATGAAGAGTTTTGTATAAATCGGTGCTTATTTATTCAGAAGTCATCTTATATCAAGCAAAGAAAGAGGATATAGGAAGACCTGTTAGACTGTTGCTTGCATTTGGCGAATATCTCTATTTCAGGAGTGGGAGAAACCTCCAGATCTGCCGAGAAGCTGGCACGAGAGCTGAACACTAGGAAAAATAACCTGGCGAAGAGTGTGTCAGATTACCAAAACCTCCTTCAGATGATCATTGCTTATCTCAGAAAACTAAAAGACGTAAGTATGCGGCTACATTTTTTTTTCGTCCGATATCCGCTCTATTTCATAAGTCAAATAATCCATTTAAATATGCGTGGGCTAGAGGCTTAACTCCGCTTCTGCGGAGCTTGCGCTCGCATTTTATTCGAGAACCCGAGTTTACGCCTTGTCCATTCGTATGAGTTATTCTGTCCACATTCCAGTCACGACCTGCCGAGTTTCAAACGACCTCGCGATTGTATTGCCTCTGACCGGTGTTGCCACAGGTGGACTCCAGCGTCCAGAAGCGGAAGCACCTGGACTCCTCTCGTCCTCTGCCAAGGGAGACAGAGGAGTGTCAGCAGGCTCTGAAGGACCACGAGACCACGCAGCAGGCCTTCAACGAGCTTTTCAGGTAGGCCAACGGATCGTAGAAGCGACCAAAGTATTTTGATGCAACGAATTTAGCACAAAATACTTACATTATGAAGAAATCTACCGCATTTCTCGGTGCCGCAAAGGGTATTCGTTGGTGTATCTCATGCAAACATGTTTTAGAAAGAGATGGGACGATCAGTAATGAGGGAGGGTGGCAGTTATTTCCTTACATAAAAAGACACTGAGTTTTATTTAAGTACTTCATAAAGCGGGGAGACTTATTCCGTACCACACACCCTCTTTTAAACGAGTCATGTGCATCAGATTTCCTGTGAGACAACAAGGGATTGGACACTTTGATGGAAAACACCTGTCAGAAAGTGTGAATCAGTTCGTGATGCCCAGTCTGAAACGTTGTTGCGCTTTAAAGGCGCCGGCATGTCTATGTTACATCCCATATCGAACCCTACGCCGAGGTCACTCACGCAATCTAACTCGTCGTAAAATATCAGCAGCAAAAAAAATATGCTGTATGCATCCTCTCGTAAAATTCAGCATTACATAAATAAATTGACGTACAATTCAGCTGGGTCCATTGACATTCAGTCCATGATACCGACTGCCCCCCCCCCCCCTGTGTGACCTGAACAGTCCTCTCTCTAAGACTGGTCGTCTGTGTAACCCGACTGACTGCCCCCCGTGTGACCTGACCGGCCCCCTGTGTGACCTGAACAGTCCTCTCTCTAAGATGGGTCATCTGTGTAACCCGACTGACTGCCCCCCGTGTGACCTGACCGGCCCCCGTGTGGCCTGACTGGCCCTCTCTATCCTGACCGGCCCCCGTGTGACCTGACCGGCCCTCTCTATCCTGACCGGCCCCCTGTGTGACCTGAACAGTCCTCTCTCTAAGACTGGTCGTCTGTGTAACCCGACTGACTGCCCCCTGTGTGACCTGACCGGCCCCCGTGTGACCTGACTGGCCCTCTCTATCCTGACCGGCCCCCGTGTGACCTGAACAGTCCTCTCTCTAAGATGGGTCGTCTGTGTAACCCGACTGACTGCCCCCTGTGTGACCTGACCGGCCCCCGTGTGACCTGACTGGCCCTCTCTATCCTGACCGGCCCCCGTGTGACCTGACCGGCCCTCTCTATCCTGACCGGCCCCCTGTGTGACCTGAACAGTCCTCTCTCTAAGACTGGTCGTCTGTGTAACCCGACTGACTGCCCCCTGTGTGACCTGACCGGCCCCCGTGTGACCTGACTGGCCCTCTCTATCCTGACCGGCCCCCGTGTGACCTGAACAGTCCTCTCTCTAAGATGGGTCGTCTGTGTAACCCGACTGACTGCCCCCCGTGTGACCTGACCGGCCCCCTGTGTGACCTGACCGGCCCCCGTGTGACCTGACTGGCCCTCTCTATCCTGACCGGCCCCCGTGTGACCTGACCGGCCCTCTCTATCCTGACCGGCCCCCTGTGTGACCTGAACAGTCCTCTCTGTAAGACTGGTCGTCTGTGTAACCCGACTGACTGCCCCCCGTGTGACCTGACCGGCCCCCTGTGTGACCTGACCGGCCCCCGTGTGACCTGACTGCCCCCCCCCCTGTGTCACCTGAACAGTCCTCTCTCTAAGACTGGTCGTCTGTGTAACCCGACTGACTGCCCCCTGTGTGACCTGACCGGCCCCCGTGTGACCTGACCGGCCCTCTCTATCCTGACCGGCCCCCGTGTGACCTGACTGCCCCCCCCCCCGTGTGACCTGAACAGTCCTCTCTCTAAGACTGGTCGTCTGTGTAACCCGACTGACTGCCCCCCGTGTGACCTGACCGGCCCCCGTGTGACCTGACTTCCCCCCCCCCGTGTGACCTGAACAGTCCTCTCTCTAAGATGGGTCGTCTGTGTAACCCGACTGACTGCCCCCTGTGTGACCTGACCGGCCCCCGTGTGACCTGACCGGCCCCCGTGTGACCTGACCGGCCCTCTCTATCCTGACCGGCCCCCGTGTGACCTGACTGGCCCTCTCTATCCTGACCGGCCCCCGTGTGACCTGACTGCCCCCCCCCCTGTGTGACCTGAACAGTCCTCTCTCTAAGATGGGTCGTCTGTGTAACCCGACTGACTGCCCCCCTGTGTGACCTGACTGGCCCCCGTGTGACCTGACCGGCCCTCTCTATCCTGACCGGCCCCCGTGTGACCTGACTGCCCCCCCCCCGTGTGACCTGAACAGTCCTCTCTCTAAGATGGGTCGTCTGTGTAACCCGACTGACTGCCCCCTGTGTGACCTGACCGGCCCCCGTGTGACCTGACTGGCCCTCTCTATCCTGACCGGCCCCCGTGTGACCTGACTGGCCCTCTCTATCCTGACCGGCCCCCGTGTGACCTGAACAGTCCTCTCTCTAAGATGGGTCGTCTGTGTAACCCGACTGACTGCCCCCTGTGTGACCTGACCGGCCCCCGTGTGACCTGACTGGCCCTCTCTATCCTGACCGGCCCCCTGTGTGACCTGAACAGTCCTCTCTCTAAGACTGGTCGTCTGTGTAACCCGACTGACTGCCCCCTGTGTGACCTGACCGGCCCCTGTGTGACCTGACCGGCCCTCTCTATCCTGACCGGCCCCCGTGTGACCTGAACAGTCCTCTCTCTAAGACTGGTCGTCTGTGTAACCCGACTGACTGCCCCCCGTGTGACCTGACCGGCCCCTGTGTGACCTGACCTGCCCCTGTGTGACCTGACCGGCCCTCTCTATCCTGACCGGCCCCCGTGTGACCTGACCGGCCCCCTGTGTGACCTGAACAGTCCTCTCTCTAGGACTGGTCGTCTGTGTAACCCGACTGACTGCCCCCCGTGTGACCTGACCGGCCCCTGTGTGACCTGACCGGCCCCCGTGTAACCTGACTGTCCCTCTCTATCCTGACCGGCCCCCTGTGTGACCTGAACAGTCCTCTCTCTAAGATGGGTCGTCTGTGTAACCCGACTGACTGCCCCCTGTGTGACCTGACCGGCTCCCGTGTGACCTGACTGGCCCTCTCTATCCTGACCGGCCCCCGTGTGACCTGACTGCCCCCCCCCCTGTGTGACCTGAACAGTCCTCTCTCTAAGACTGGTCGTCTGGTAACCCGACTGACTGCCCCCTGTGTGACCTGACCGGCCCCCGTGTGACCTGACTGCCCCCCCCCCCTGTGTGACCTGAACAGTCCTCTCTCTAAGACTGGTCGTCTGTGTAACCCGACTGACTGCCCCCTGTGTGACCTGACCGGCCCCCGTGTGACCTGACCGGCCCCCGTGTGACCTGACTGGCCCTCTCTATCCTGACCGGCCCCCGTGTGACCTGAACAGTCCTCTCTCTAAGACTGGTCGTCTGTGTAACCCGACTGACTGCCCCCTGTGTGACCTGACTGGCCCTCTCTATCCTGACCGGCCCCCGTGTGACCTGAACAGTCCTCTCTCTAAGACTGGTCGTCTGTGTAACCCGACTGACTGCCCCCTGTGTGACCTGACCGGCCCCCGTGTGACCTGACTGGCCCTCTCTATCCTGACCGGCCCCCGTGTGACCTGACTGCCCCCCCCCCCCTGTGTGACCTGAACAGTCCTCTCTCTAAGACTGGTCGTCTGTGTAACCCGACTGACTGCCCCCTGTGTGACCTGACCGGCCCCCGTGTGACCTGACTGCCCCCCCCCCCCCTGTGTGACCTGACCGGCCCTCTCTATCCTGACCGGCCCCCGTGTGACCTGACTGGCCCTCTCTATCCTGACCGGCCCCCTGTGTGACCTGAACAGTCCTCTCTCTAAGACTGGTCGTCTGTGTAACCCGACTGACTGCCCCTCTGTGTGACCTGACCGGCCCCCGTGTGACCTGACCGGCCCCCGTGTGACCTGACCGGCCCTCTCTATCCTGACCGGCCCCCTATGTGACCTGAACAGTCCTCTCTCTAAGACTGGTCGTCTGTGTAACCCGACTGACTGCCCCCTGTGTGACCTGACCGGCCCCCGTGTGACCTGACTGCCCCCCCCCCCTGTGTGACCTGAACAGTCCTCTCTCTAAGACTGGTCGTCTGTGTAACCCGACTGACTGCCCCCCGTGTGACCTGACCGGCCCCCTGTGTGACCTGAACAGTCCTCTCTCTAAGATGGGTCGTCTGTGTAACCCGACTGACTGCCCCCTGTGTGACCTGACCGGCCCCCGTGTGACCTGACCGGCCCTCTCTATCCTGACCGGCCCCGTTTGACCTGACTGCCCCCCCCCCCCCCCCCTGTGTGACCTGACCGGCCCTCTCTATCCTGACCGGCCCCCGTGTGACCTGACTGGCCCTCTCTATCCTGACCGGCCCCCTGTGTGACCTGAACAGTCCTCTCTCTAAGACTGGTCGTCTGTGTAACCCGACTGACTGCCCCCTGTGTGACCTGACCGGCCCCCGTGTGACCTGACCGGCCCCCGTGTGACCTGACCGGCCCTCTCTATCCTGACCGGCCCCCTGTGTGACCTGAACAGTCCTCTCTCTAAGACTGGTCGTCTGTGTAATCCGACTGACTGCCCCCTGTGTGACCTGACCGGCCCCCGTGTGACCTGACTGCCCCCCCCCCTGTGTGACCTGAACAGTCCTCTCTCTAAGACTGGTCGTCTGTGTAACCCGACTGACTGCCCCCCGTGTGACCTGACCGGCCCCCTGTGTGACCTGAACAGTCCTCTCTCTAAGATGGGTCGTCTGTGTAACCCGACTGACTGCCCCCTGTGTGACCTGACCGGCCCCCGTGTGACCTGACCGGCCCTCTCTATCCTGACCGGCCCCCGTGTGACCTGACTGGCCCTCTCTATCCTGACCGGCCCCCTGTGTGACCTGAACAGTCCTCTCTCTAAGACTGGTCGTCTGTGTAACCCGACTGACTGCCCCCCTGTGTGACCTGACCGGCCCCCGTGTGACCTGACCGGCCCTCTCTATCCTGACCGGCCCCCGTGTGACCTGACTGCCCCCCCCCCCTGTGTGACCTGAACAGTCCTCTCTCTAAGACTGGTCGTCTGTGTAACCCGACTGACTGCCCCCTGTGTGACCTGACCGGCCCCTGTGTGACCTGACCGGCCCTCTCTATCCTGACCGTCCCCTGTGTGACCTGACTGCCCCCCCCCCCCCCTGTGTGACCTGAACAGTCCTCTCTCTAAGACTGGTCGTCTGTGTAACCCGACTGACTGCCCCCTGTGTGACCTGACCGGCCCCCGTGTGACCTGACTGGCCCTCTCTATCCTGACCGGCCCCCGTGTGACCTGAACAGTCCTCTCTATCCTGACCGGCCCCCGTGTGACCTGAACAGTCCTCTCTATCCTGACCGGCCCCCGTGTGACCTGACTGCCCCCCCCCCCTGTGTGACCTGAACAGTCCTCTCTCTAAGACTGGTCGTCTGTGTAACCCGACTGACTGCCCCCTGTGTGACCTGACCGGCCCCCGTGTGACCTGACTGGCCCTCTCTATCCTGACCGGCCCCCTGTGTGACCTGAACAGTCCTCTCTCTAAGACTGGTCGTCTGTGTAACCCGACTGACTGCCCCCTGTGTGACCTGACCGGCCCCCTGTGTGACCTGACCGGCCCCCGTGTGACCTGAACAGTCCTCTCTATCCTGACCGGCCCCCGTGTGACCTGACTGCCCCCCCCCCTGTGTGACCTGAACAGTCCTCTCTCTAAGATGGGTCGTCTGTGTAACCCGACTGACTGCCCCCTGTGTGACCTGAACAGTCCTCTCTCTAAGATGGGTCGTCTGTGTAACCCGACTGACTGCCCCCTGTGTGACCTGACCGGCCCCCTGTGTGACCTGACCGGCCCCCGTGTGACCTGAACAGTCCTCTCTATCCTGACCGGCCCCCGTGTGACCTGACTGCCCCCCCCCCCCCCTGTGTGACCTGAACAGTCCTCTCTCTAAGATGGGTCGTCTGTGTAACCCGACTGACTGCCCCCTGTGTGACCTGACCGGCCCCCGTGTGACCTGACTGGCCCTCTCTATCCTGACCGGCCCCCGTGTGACCTGAACAGTCCTCTCTCTAAGACTGGTCGTCTGTGTAACCCGACTGACCGGCCCCCGTGTGACCTGACCGGCCCCCGTGTGACCTGACCGGCCCTCTCTATCCTGACCGGCCCCCGTGTGACCTGACCGGCCCTCTCTATCCTGACCGGCCCCCTGTGTGACCTGAACAGTCCTCTCTCTAAGATGGGTCGTCTGTGTAACCCGACTGACTGCCCCCCGTGTGACCTGACCGGCCCCCGTGTGACCTGGCCGGCCCCCGTGTGACCTGACTGGCCCTCTCTATCCTGACCGGCCCCCGTGTGACCGGAACAGTCCTCTCTCTAAGATGGGTCGTCTGTGTAACCCGACTGACTGCCCTCTGTGTGACCTGACCGGCCCCCGTGTGACCTGACTGCCCCCCCCCTGTGTGACCTGAACAGTCCTCTCTCTAAGACTGGTCGTCTGTGTAACCCGACTGACTGCCCCCTGTGTGACCTGACCGGCCCCCTGTGTGACCTGACCGGCCCCCGTGTGACCTGACCGGCCCCCGTGTGACCTGACCGGCCCCCGTGTGACCTGACCGGCCCCCGTGTGACCTGACCGGCCCTCTCTATCCTGACCGGCCCCCTGTGTGACCTGAACAGTCCTCTCTCTAAGATGGGTCGTCTGTGTAACCCGACTGACTGCCCCCTGTGTGACCTGACCGGCCGCCGTGTGACCTGACTGGCCCTCTCTATCCTGACCGGCCCCCGTGTGACCTGACCGGCCCTCTCTATCCTGACCGGCCCCCTGTGTGACCTGAACAGTCCTCTCTCTAAGATGGGTCGTCTTTGTAACCCGACTGACTGCCCCCTGTGTGACCTGACCGGCCCCTGTGTGACCTGACCGGCCCCTGTGTGACCTGACCGGCCCCCGTGTGACCTGACCGGCCCCCGTGTGACCTGACTGGCCCTCTCTATCCTGACCGGCCCCCTGTGTGACCTGAACAGTCCTCTCTCTAAGACTGGTCGTCTGTGTAACCCGACTGACTGCCCCCTGTGTGACCTGACCGGCCCCCTGTGTGACCTGACCGGCCCTCTCTATCCTGACCGGCCCCCGTGTGACCTGACTGGCCCTCTCTATCCTGACCGGCCCCCGTGTGACCTGACCGGCCCCCGTGTGACCTGAACAGTCCTCTCTATCCTGACCGGCCCCCTGTGTGACCTGACTGCCCCCCCCCCCCTGTGTGACCTGAACAGTCCTCTCTATCCTGACCGGCCCCCGTGTGACCTTACTGGCCCTCTCTCTAAGACTGGTCGTCTGTGTAACCCGACTGACTGCCCCCTGTGTGACCTGACCGGCCCCCGTGTGACCTGACCGGCCCTCTCTATCCTGACCGGCCCCCGTGTGACCTGACTGGCCCTCTCTATCCTGACCGGCCCCTGTGTGACCTGACCGGCCCCCGTGTGACCTGACCGGCCCTCTCTATCCTGACCGGCCCCCGTGTGACCTGACTGCCCCCCCCCCCCTGTGTGACCTGAACAGTCCTCTCTCTAAGACTGGTCGTCTGTGTAACCCGACTGACTGCCCCCTGTGTGACCTGACCGGCCCCCGTGTGACCTGACTGCCCCCCCCCTGTGTGACCTGAACAGTCCTCTCTCTAAGACTGGTCGTCTGTGTAACCCGACTGACTGCCCCCTTTGTGACCTGACCGGCCCCCGTGTGACCTGACCGGCCCTCTCTATCCTGACCGGCCCCCTGTGTGACCTGAACAGTCCTCTCTCTAAGACTGGTCGTCTGTGTAACCCGACTGACTGCCCCCTGTGTGACCTGACCGGCCCCCGTGTGACCTGACTGGCCCTCTCTATCCTGACCGGCCCCCTGTGTGACCTGAACAGTCCTCTCTCTAAGATGGGTCGTCTGTGTAACCCGACTGACTGCCCCCCTGTGTGACCTGACCGGCCCCCGTGTGACCTGACCGGCCCTCTCTATCCTGACCGGCCCCCGTGTGACCTGACTGGCCCTCTCTATCCTGACCGGCCCCCGTGTGACCTGAACAGTCCTCTCTCTAAGACTGGTCGTCTGTGTAACCCGACTGACTGCCCCCTGTGTGACCTGACCGGCCCCCGTGTGACCTGACCGGCCCTCTCTATCCTGACCGGCCCCCGTATGACCTGACTGGCCCTCTCTATCCTGACCGGCCCCCGTGTGACCTGAACAGTCCTCTCTCTAAGACTGGTCGTCTGTGTAACCCGACTGACTGCCCCCTGTGTGACCTGACCGGCCCCCGTGTGACCTGACTGGCCCTCTCTATCCTGACCGGCCCCCGTGTGACCTGACTGGCCCTCTCTATCCTGACCGGCCCCCTGTGTGACCTGAACAGTCCTCTCTCTAAGACTGGTCGTCTGTGTAACCCGACTGACTGCCCCCTGTGTGACCTGACCGGCCCCCGTGTGACCTGACTGCCCCCCCCCCCTGTGTGACCTGAACAGTCCTCTCTCTAAGATGGGTCGTCTGTGTAACCCGACTGACTGCCCCCTGTGTGACCTGACCGGCCCCCGTGTGACCTGACTGGCCCTCTCTATCCTGACCGGCCCCCTGTGTGACCTGAACAGTCCTCTCTCTAAGATGGGTCGTCTGTGTAACCCGACTGACTGCCCCCCTGTGTGACCTGACCGGCCCCTGTGTGACCTGACCGGCCCCCGTGTGACCTGACCGGCCCCCGTGTGACCTGACCGGCCCCCGTGTGACCTGACCGGCCCTCTCTATCCTGACCGGCCCCCGTGTGACCTGACTGGCCCTCTCTATCCTGACCGGCCCCCGTGTGACCTGAACAGTCCTCTCTCTAAGACTGTTCGTCTGTGTAACCCGACTGACTGCCCCCTGTGTGACCTGACCGGCCCCCGTGTGACCTGACCGGCCCTCTATATCCTGACCGGCCCCCGTGTGACCTGACTGGCCCTCTCTATCCTGACCGGCCCCCGTGTGACCTGAACAGTCCTCTCTCTAAGACTGGTCGTCTGTGTAACCCGACTGACTGCCCCCTGTGTGACCTGACCGGCCCCCGTGTGACCTGACTGGCCCTCTCTATCCTGACCGGCCCCCGTGTGACCTGACCGGCCCCCGTGTGACCTGACCGGCCCCCTGTGTGACCTGACCGGCCCCCTGTGTGACCTGACCGGCCCCCGTGTGACCTGACCGGCCCCCTGTGTGACCTGACCGGCCCCCGTGTGACCTGACTGCCCCCCCCCACCCCCCCTGTGTGACCTGAACAGTCCTCTCTCTAAGATGGGTCGTCTGTGTTACCCGACTGACTGCCCCCTGTGTGACCTGACCGGCCCCCGTGTGACCTGACCGGCCCCCTGTGTGACCTGACCGGCCCCCGTGTGACCTGACTGCCCCCCCCCTGTGTGACCTGAACAGTCCTCTCTCTAAGATGGGTCGTCTGTGTAACCCGACTGACTGCCCCCTGTGTGACCTGACCGGCCCCCTGTGTGACCTGACCGGCCCCCTGTGTGACCTGACCGGCCCCCTGTGTGACCTGACTGCCCCCTGTGTGACCTGACCGGCCCCCGTGTGACCTGACTGCCCCCCCCCCCCCTGTGTGACCTGAACAGTCCTCTCTCTAAGATGGGTCGTCTGTGTAACCCGACTGACTGCCCCCTGTGTGACCTGACCGGCCCCCGTGTGACCTGACTGGCCCTCTCTATCCTGACCGGCCCCCTGTGTGACCTGAACAGTCCTCTCTCTAAGATGGGTCGTCTGTGTAACCCGACTGACTGCCCCCTGTGTGACCTGACCGGCCCCCGTGTGACCTGACTGGCCCTCTCTATCCTGACCGGCCCCCGTGTGACCTGACCGGCCCTCTCTATCCTGACCGGCCCCCGTGTGACCTGACTGCCCCCCTGTGTGACCTGAACAGTCCTCTCTCTAAGATGGGTCGTCTGTGTAACCCGACTGACTGCCCCCTGTGTGACCTGACCGGCCCCCGTGTGACCTGACCGGCCCCTGTGTGACCTGACTGGCCCTCTCTATCCTGACCGGCCCCCTGTGTGACCTGAACAGTCCTCTCTATCCTGACCGGCCCCCGTGTGACCTGAACAGTCCTCTCTCTAAGACTGGTCGTCTGTGTAACCCGACTGACTGCCCCCTGTGTGACCTGACCGGCCCCCGTGTGACCTGACCGGCCCCTGTGTGACCTGAACAGTCCTCTCTCTAAGATGGGTCGTCTGTGTAACCCGACTGACTGCCCCCTGTGTGACCTGACCGGCCCCCGTGTGACCTGACTGGCCCTCTCTATCCTGACCGGCCCCCGTGTGACCTGAACAGTCCTCTCTATCCTGACCGGCCCCCGTGTGACCTGAACAGTCCTCTCTCTAAGACTGGTCGTCTGTGTAAACCGACTGACTGCCCCCTGTGTGACCTGACCGGCCCCCGTGTGACCTGACCGGCCCCCGTGTGACCTGACTGGCCCTCTCTATCCTGACCGGCCCCCGTGTGACCTGACCGGCCCTCTCTATCCTGACCGGCCCCCGTGTGACCTGACTGCTCCCCCCCCCCCCTGTGTGACCTGAACAGTCCTCTCTCTATGATGGGTCGTCTGTGTGACCCGACTGACTGCCCCCTGTGTGACCTGACCGGCCCCCGTGTGACCTGACCGGCCCCTGTGTGACCTGACTGGCCCTCTCTATCCTGACCGGCCCCCGTGTGACCTGAACAGTCCTCTCTCTAAGATGGGTCGTCTGTGTAACCCGACTGACTGCCCCCTGTGTGACCTGACCGGCCCCCGTGTGACCTGACTGGCCCTCTCTATCCTGACCGGCCCCTGTGTGACCTGAACAGTCCTCTCTCTAAGACTGGTCGTCTGTGTAACCCGACTGACTGCCCCCTGTGTGACCTGACCGGCCCCCGTGTGACCTGAGCGGCCCTCTCTATCCTGACCGGCCCCCGTGTGACCTGACTGCCCCCCCCCCCCCTGTGTGCCCTGAACAGTCCTCTCTCTAAGACTGGTCGTCTGTGTAACCCGACTGACTGCCCCCTGTGTGACCTGACCGGCCCCTGTGTGACCTGACCGGCCCCCGTGTGACCTGACCGGCCCCGTGTGACCTGACTGGCCCTCTCTATCCTGACCGGCCCCCGTGTGACCTGAACAGTCCTCTCTCTAAGATGGGTCGTCTGTGTAACCCGACTGACTGCCCCCCGTGTGACCTGACCGGCCCCCGTGTGACCTGACCGGCCCCCGTGTGACCTGACTGGCCCTCTCTATCCTGACCGGCCCCCGTGTGACCTGACTGCCCCCCCCCCCCCCTGTGTGACCGGAACAGTCCTCTCTCTAAGATGGGTCGTCTGTGTAACCCGACTGACTGCCCCCTGTGTGACCTGACCGGCCCCCGTGTGACCTGACCGGCCCCCGTGTAACCTGACTGGCCCTCTCTATCCTGACCGGCCCCCTGTGTGACCTGAACAGTCCTCTCTCTAAGACTGGTCGTCTGTGTAACCCGACTGACTGCCCCCCGTGTGACCTGACCGGCCCCCGTGTGACCTGACTGGCCCTCTATCCTGACCGGCCCCCTGTGTGACCTGAACAGTCCTCTCTCTAAGACTGGTCGTCTGTGTAACCCGACTGACTGCCCCCTGTGTGACCTGACCGGCCCCCGTGTGACCTGACCGGCCCCCGTGTGACCTGACCGGTCCCCGTGTGACCTGACCGGCCCCCGTGTGACCTGACTGGCCCTCTCTATCCTGACCGGCCCCCGTGTGACCTGAACAGTCCTCTCTCTAAGACTGGTCGTCTGTGTAACCCGACTGACTGCCCCCTGTGTGACCTGACCGGCCCCCGTGTGACCTGACTGGCCCTCTCTATCCTGACCGGCCCCCTGTGTGACCTGAACAGTCCTCTCTCTAAGACTGGTCGTCTGTGTAACCCGACTGACTGCCCCCCGTGTGACCTGACCGGCCCCCGTGTGACCTGACCGGCCCTCTCTATCCTGACCGGCCCCCTGTGTGACCTGAACAGTCCTCTCTCTAAGACTGGTCGTCTGTGTAACCCGACTGACTGCCCCCTGTGTGACCTGACCGGCCCCCGTGTGACCTGACCGGCCCTCTCTATCCTGACCGGCCCCCGTGTGACCTGACTGCCCCCCCCCCCCTGTGTGACCTGAACAGTCCTCTCTCTAAGACTGGTCGTCTGTGTAACCCGACTGACTGCCCCCTGTGTGACCTGACCGGCCCCCGTGTGACCTGACTGGCCCTCTCTATCCTGACCAGCCCCCTGTGTGACCTGAACAGTCCTCTCTCTAAGACTGGTCGTCTGTGTAACCCGACTGACTGCCCCCTGTGTGACCTGACCGGCCCCCGTGTGACCTGACCGGCCCTCTCTATCCTGACCGGCCCCCGTGTGACCTGACTGCCCCCCCTGTGTGACCTGAACAGTCCTCTCTCTAAGATGGGTCGTCTGTGTAACCCGACTGACTGCCCCCTGTGTGACCTGACCGGCCCCCGTGTGACCTGACCGGCCCCTGTGTGACCTGACTGGCCCTCTCTATCCTGACCGGCCCCCTGTGTGACCTGAACAGTCCTCTCTATCCTGACCGGCCCCCGTGTGACCTGAACAGTCCTCTCTCTAAGACTGGTCGTCTGTGTAACCCGACTGACTGCCCCCTGTGTGACCTGACCGGCCCCCGTGTGACCTGACCGGCCCCTGTGTGCCCTGAACAGTCCTCTCTCTAAGATGGGTCGTCTGTGTAACCCGACTGACTGCCCCCTGTGTGACCTGACCAGCCCCCGTGTGACCTGGCTGGCCCTCTCTATCCTGACCGGCCCCCGTGTGACCTGAACAGTCCTCTCTATCCTGACCGGCCCCCGTGTGACCTGAACAGTCCTCTCTCTAAGACTGGTCGTCTGTGTAACCCGACTGACTGCCCCCTGTGTGACCTGACCGGCCCCCGTGTGACCTGACTGCCCCGCCCCCCCTGTGTGACCTGAACAGTCCTCTCTCTAAGATGGGTCGTCTGTGTAACCCGACTGACTGCCCCCTGTGTGACCTGACAGGCCCCCGTGTGACCTGACCGGCCCCCGTGTGACCTGACTGGCCCTCTCTATCCTGACCGGCCCCCGTGTGACCTGACCGGCCCTCTCAATCCTGACCGGCCCCCGTGTGACCTGACTGCCCCCCCCCCTGTGTGACCTGAACAGTCCTCTCTCTAAGATGGGTCGTCTGTGTAACCCGACTGACTGCCCCCCTGTGTGACCTGACCGGCCCCCGTGTGACCTGACCGGCCCTCTCTATCCTGACCGGCCCCCGTGTGACCTGACTGCCCCCCCCCCTGTGTGACCTGAACAGTCCTCTCTCTAAGACTGATCGTCTGTGTAACCCGACTGACTGCCCCCTGTGTGACCTGACCGGCCCCTGTGTGACCTGAACAGTCCTCTCTCTAAGACTGGTCGTCTGTGTAACCCGACTATCTGCCCCCTGTGTGACCTGACTGGCCCCTGTGTGACCTGACCGGCCCCCGTGTGACCTGACCGGCCCCCGTGTGACCTGACTGGCCCTCTCTATCCTGACCGGCCCCCGTGTGACCTGAACAGTCCTCTCTCTAAGATGGGTCGTCTGTGTAACCCGACTGACTGCCCCCCGTGTGACCTGACCGGCCCCCGTGTGACCTGACCGGCCCCCGTGTGACCTGACTGGCCCTCTCTATCCTGACCGGCCCCGTGTGACCTGAACAGTCCTCTCTCTAAGACTGGTCGTCTGTGTAACCCGACTGACTGCCCCCTGTGTGACCTGACCGGCCCCCTGTGTGACCTGACCGGCCCCCGTGTGACCTGACCGGCCCTCTCTATCCTGACCGGCCCCCGTGTGACCTGACTGCCCCCCCCCCCCTGTGTGACCTGAACAGTCCTCTCTCTAAGATGGGTCGTCTGTGTAACCCGACTGACTGCCCCCTGTGTGACCTGACCGGCCCCCGTGTGACCTGACCGGCCCCGTGTGACCTGACCGGCCCCCGTGTGACCTGACTGGCCCTCTCTATCCTGACCGGCCCCCTGTGTGACCTGAACAGTCCTCTCTCTAAGACTGGTCGTCTGTGTAACCCGACTGACTGCCCCCCGTGTGACCTGACCGGCCCCCGTGTGACCTGACTGGCCCTCTCTATCCTGACCGGCCCCCGTGTGACCTGACTGCCCCCCCCCCCTGTGTGACCCGAACAGTCCTCTCTCTAAGACTGGTCGTCTGTGTAACCCGACTGACTGCCCCCTGTGTGACCTGACCGGCCCCCGTGTGACCTGACTGGCCCTCTCTATCCTGACCGGCCCCCTGTGTGACCTGAACAGTCCTCTCTCTAAGACTGGTCGTCTGTGTAACCCGACTGACTGCCCCCTGTGTGACCTGACCGGCCCCTGTGTGACCTGACCGGCCCTCTCTATCCTGACCGGCCCCCGTGTGACCTGAACAGTCCTCTCTCTAAGACTGGTCGTCTGTGTAACCCGACTGACTGCCCCCGTGTGACCTGACCGGCCCCTGTGTGACCTGACCTGCCCCTGTGTGACCTGACCGGCCCTCTCTATCCTGACCGGCCCCCGTGTGACCTGACCGGCCCCCTGTGTGACCTGAACAGTCCTCTCTCTAGGACTGGTCGTCTGTGTAACCCGACTGACTGCCCCCCGTGTGACCTGACCGGCCCCTGTGTGACCTGACCGGCCCCCGTGTAACCTGACTGTCCCTCTCTATCCTGACCGGCCCCCTGTGTGACCTGAACAGTCCTCTCTCTAAGATGGGTCGTCTGTGTAACCCGACTGACTGCCCCCTGTGTGACCTGACCGGCCCCCGTGTGACCTGACTGGCCCTCTCTATCCTGACCGGCCCCCGTGTGACCTGACTGCCCCCCCCCCCCCCCCTGTGTGACCTGAACAGTCCTCTCTCTAAGACTGGTCGTCTGGTAACCCGACTGACTGCCCCCTGTGTGACCTGACCGGCCCCCGTGTGACCTGACTGCCCCCCCCCCTGTGTGACCTGAACAGTCCTCTCTCTAAGACTGGTCGTCTGTGTAACCCGACTGACTGCCCCCTGTGTGACCTGACCGGCCCCCGTGTGACCTGTCCGGCCCCCGTGTGACCTGACTGGCCCTCTCTATCCTGACCGGCCCCCGTGTGACCTGAACAGTCCTCTCTCTAAGACTGGTCGTCTGTGTAACCCGACTGACTGCCCCCTGTGTGACCTGACTGGCCCTCTCTATCCTGACCGGCCCCCGTGTGACCTGAACAGTCCTCTCTCTAAGACTGGTCGTCTGTGTAACCCGACTGACTGCCCCCTGTGTGACCTGACCGGCCCCCGTGTGACCTGACTGGCCCTCTCTATCCTGACCGGCCCCCGTGTGACCTGACTGCCCCCCCCCCCTGTGTGACCTGAACAGTCCTCTCTCTAAGACTGGTCGTCTGTGTAACCCGACTGACTGCCCCCTGTGTGACCTGACCGGCCCCCGTGTGACCTGACTGCCCCCCCCCCCCTGTGTGACCTGACCGGCCCTCTCTATCCTGACCGGCCCCCGTGTGACCTGACTGGCCCTCTCTATCCTGACCGGCCCCCTGTGTGACCTGAACAGTCCTCTCTCTAAGACTGGTCGTCTGTGTAACCCGACTGACTGCCCCTCTGTGTGACCTGACCGGCCCCCGTGTGACCTGACCGGCCCCCGTGTGACCTGACCGGCCCTCTCTATCCTGACCGGCCCCCTATGTGACCTGAACAGTCCTCTCTCTAAGACTGGTCGTCTGTGTAACCCGACTGACTGCCCCCTGTGTGACCTGACCGGCCCCCGTGTGACCTGACTGCCCCCCCCCCTGTGTGACCTGAACAGTCCTCTCTCTAAGACTGGTCGTCTGTGTAACCCGACTGACTGCCCCCCGTGTGACCTGACCGGCCCCCTGTGTGACCTGAACAGTCCTCTCTCTAAGATGGGTCGTCTGTGTAACCGACTGACTGCCCCCTGTGTGACCTGACCGGCCCCGTGTGACCTGACCGGCCCTCTCTATCCTGACCGGCCCCGTTTGACCTGACTGCCCCCCCCCCTGTGTGACCTGACCGGCCCTCTCTATCCTGACCGGCCCCCGTGTGACCTGACTGGCCCTCTCTATCCTGACCGGCCCCCTGTGTGACCTGAACAGTCCTCTCTCTAAGACTGGTCGTCTGTGTAACCCGACTGACTGCCCCCTGTGTGACCTGACCGGCCCCCGTGTGACCTGACCGGCCCCCGTGTGACCTGACCGGCCCTCTCTATCCTGACCGGCCCCCTGTGTGACCTGAACAGTCCTCTCTCTAAGACTGGTCGTCTGTGTAATCCGACTGACTGCCCCCTGTGTGACCTGACCGGCCCCCGTGTGACCTGACTGCCCCCCCCCCCCTGTGTGACCTGAACAGTCCTCTCTCTAAGACTGGTCGTCTGTGTAACCCGACTGACTGCCCCCCGTGTGACCTGACCGGCCCCCTGTGTGACCTGAACAGTCCCTCTCTCTAAGATGGGTCGTCTGTGTAACCCGACTGACTGCCCCCTGTGTGACCTGACCGGCCCCCGTGTGACCTGACCGGCCCTCTCTATCCTGACCGGCCCCCGTGTGACCTGACTGGCCCTCTCTATCCTGACCGGCCCCCTGTGTGACCTGAACAGTCCTCTCTCTAAGACTGGTCGTCTGTGTAACCCGACTGACTGCCCCCCTGTGTGACCTGACCGGCCCCCGTGTGACCTGACCGGCCCTCTCTATCCTGACCGGCCCCCGTGTGACCTGACTGCCCCCCCCCCCTGTGTGACCTGAACAGTCCTCTCTCTAAGACTGGTCGTCTGTGTAACCCGACTGACTGCCCCCTGTGTGACCTGACCGGCCCCTGTGTGACCTGACCGGCCCTCTCTATCCTGACCGTCCCCTGTGTGACCTGACTGCCCCCCCCCCTGTGTGACCTGAACAGTCCTCTCTCTAAGACTGGTCGTCTGTGTAACCCGACTGACTGCCCCCTGTGTGACCTGACCGGCCCCCGTGTGACCTGACTGGCCCTCTCTATCCTGACCGGCCCCCGTGTGACCTGAACAGTCCTCTCTATCCTGACCGGCCCCCGTGTGACCTGAACAGTCCTCTCTATCCTGACCGGCCCCCGTGTGACCTGACTGCCCCCCCCCCCCTGTGTGACCTGAACAGTCCTCTCTCTAAGACTGGTCGTCTGTGTAACCCGACTGACTGCCCCCTGTGTGACCTGACCGGCCCCGTGTGACCTGACTGGCCCTCTCTATCCTGACCGGCCCCCTGTGTGACCTGAACAGTCCTCTCTCTAAGACTGGTCGTCTGTGTAACCCGACTGACTGCCCCCTGTGTGACCTGACCGGCCCCCTGTGTGACCTGACCGGCCCCCGTGTGACCTGAACAGTCCTCTCTATCCTGACCGGCCCCGTGTGACCTGACTGCCCCCCCCCCTGTGTGACCTGAACAGTCCTCTCTCTAAGATGGGTCGTCTGTGTAACCCGACTGACTGCCCCCTGTGTGACCTGAACAGTCCTCTCTCTAAGATGGGTCGTCTGTGTAACCCGACTGACTGCCCCCTGTGTGACCTGACCGGCCCCCTGTGTGACCTGACCGGCCCCCGTGTGACCTGAACAGTCCTCTCTATCCTGACCGGCCCCCGTGTGACCTGACTGCCCCCCCCCCCTGTGTGACCTGAACAGTCCTCTCTCTAAGATGGGTCGTCTGTGTAACCTGACTGACTGCCCCCTGTGTGACCTGACCGGCCCCCGTGTGACCTGACTGGCCCTCTCTATCCTGACCGGCCCCCGTGTGACCTGAACAGTCCTCTCTCTAAGACTGGTCGTCTGTGTAACCCGACTGACCGGCCCCCGTGTGACCTGACCGGCCCCCGTGTGACCTGACCGGCCCTCTCTATCCTGACCGGCCCCCGTGTGACCTGACCGGCCCTCTCTATCCTGACCGGCCCCCTGTGTGACCTGAACAGTCCTCTCTCTAAGATGGGTCGTCTGTGTAACCCGACTGACTGCCCCCCGTGTGACCTGACCGGCCCCCGTGTGACCTGGCCGGCCCCCGTGTGACCTGACTGGCCCTCTCTATCCTGACCGGCCCCCGTGTGACCGGAACAGTCCTCTCTCTAAGATGGGTCGTCTGTGTAACCCGACTGACTGCCCTCTGTGTGACCTGACCGGCCCCCGTGTGACCTGACTGCCCCCCCCCCCCCTGTGTGACCTGAACAGTCCTCTCTCTAAGACTGGTCGTCTGTGTAACCCGACTGACTGCCCCCTGTGTGACCTGACCGGCCCCCTGTGTGACCTGACCGGCCCCGTGTGACCTGACCGGCCCCCGTGTGACCTGACCGGCCCCCGTGTGACCTGACCGGCCCCCGTGTGACCTGACCGGCCCTCTCTATCCTGACCGGCCCCCTGTGTGACCTGAACAGTCCTCTCTCTAAGATGGGTCGTCTGTGTAACCCGACTGACTGCCCCCTGTGTGACCTGACCGGCCGCCGTGTGACCTGACTGGCCCTCTCTATCCTGACCGGCCCCCGTGTGACCTGACCGGCCCTCTCTATCCTGACCGGCCCCCTGTGTGACCTGAACAGTCCTCTCTCTAAGATGGGTCGTCTGTGTAACCCGACTGACTGCCCCCTGTGTGACCTGACCGGCCCCTGTGTGACCTGACCGGCCCCTGTGTGACCTGACCGGCCCCCGTGTGACCTGACCGGCCCCCGTGTGACCTGACTGGCCCTCTCTATCCTGACCGGCCCCCTGTGTGACCTGAATAGTCCTCTCTCTAAGACTGGTCGTCTGTGTAACCCGACTGACTGCCCCCTGTGTGACCTGACCGGCCCCCTGTGTGACCTGACCGGCCCTCTCTATCCTGACCGGCCCCG